>CM035844.1:204806686-205086686 GCA_020510985.1 Pholidichthys leucotaenia
TTTGAGGTGAACTGTGAAAGGGTGTGCAAAAAGGGTCAGCAAAATTTGCATTGTTTGAGGAAACTTGCACGCTTCCAAATTGACCGAACCATAATGATTATGTTCTATCGGGCTTTTATTGAATCTGTTTTATCCTTTTCTTTAATGTCATGGTTTGGTCAGATAAAACTAAAACAGAGGAAATCCTTGGATCAGGTAGTCAGATGGTCCAGTCGTTTGCTTGGTGAGTCACAGCTGAGCCTGACATCCCTGTACACCAGACAAGTACAGAGGATGGCCGACTCGATTTTAAATGATGACTCCCACCCTTTGCACTGCAACTTTCAGCTTCTTCCCTCCAGACGGAGGTTTGCTGTCCCAAAAAGTAGAACCCAGCGCTACAAAAACAGCTTTGTCCCTGCTGCTGTCAAAGAGTTGAACAAGCTATAAAAATTATATTGTACATATTTTATATTTACCTATTTTGTAAGATGTGTGCCTGTGTTTGTGTCTATGTTGAATGTAATTAGTGGCTTGTAAATATGGATGTCACCAACTGCAAAACAAATCTACCTACGGGTACAAATAAAGTAACCTGAACCTGAACCTGAACCTGAAAATACCTGTGGACTTAAAGGGTTCAGTAGTACTTATCACTTTATTCAATTTAAATCATTGGTGAAATCATTGTGGGTTAGGAAATACGTATGTAATCTATTACCCTCAGATTAACACATTTGAGAGAAAAGCAGCATAGTATGAAGTTTTTTTCTCAGTAACTGAGTTCCTACCTCTCCTGTGTTCACTGGACGGAGGATGGTGAATGTCATGTCTCCTCCAGTTAAAACCTCTTATGATCTATGATGGCTTGCTCCTGGGGGAGACACGTCAGTTCAACCTGGGACAGTGTCCTCCAGCCAGTTTGAGATTTTTTTGTTAAACTAATACAATGAGCTAGCTAAACTGATACAACAGCATGGTGGTAACGTGGTTATCACTGTTGCCTCACAACTACAAGGCTCCAAGTTCAAATCCCCAAGCTGGCAGGGGTAGGAACCATTGTGTGTGGAGTTTGCATGTTCTCCCTGTACTGCGTGGGTTTACTCTGGGTGCTCCAGTTTCCACGAACAATCCAAAGACTTTCGTGTTTGGTTGACTCTGAATAGTCCCTAGGTATCTGTTTTTGATATACCCTTTAGAATTGAGGGTTTTGTAGCTACTAGTGAAGACTTTTGAATGGTCTTTGTGACTAGAAACTGTGCTATATACAGTGGGGGGAAATTATGGTTTGATCTCGTGCTGAATGTAAAAGTTTACCCCCTTACAAAAAAAATGAATAGTCCATAATTTTTATGGTAGGTTTATCGGTGCATCTCAATAAATTAGAATGTCATCGAAAAGTTGACTTATTTCAATAATTCAATTCAAAAATTGAAACTCATATAGATTCATTACACACAGAGTGATATATTTCAAGTGTTTATTTCTTTTAATTTTGATGGTTATTATGACTTGCAGTAAATGAAAACCCCAAATTCAGTTTCTCAAAAAATTAGACTATTATATAAAATTAATTTTTTTAAAAAGATTTTTTATAGAAATGTTGGCCAATTGAAAAGTACAGTATGTCCATGTAAACACTCAACACTTGGTCGGGGCTTCTTTTGCCTAATTACTGCATCAGTGCAGCATGGCATGGAGGTGATCAACCTGTATTACTGCTGAGGTGTTGTGGAAGCCCAGGTTGCTTTGATAGCAGCCTTCAGCTCATCTGCATTATTGGGTCTAGTGTATTTCATCTTCTTCTTGACAATACACCATAGATTCTCTATGAGATTTAGGTCAGGGGAGTTTGCTGGCTAATCAAGCACAGTGATACCATGGTCATTAAACCAGGTATTTGTACTTTTGGCAGTGTGGGCAGATGCCATGTCCTGCTGGAAAATGAAATCAGCATCTCCATAAACCTTATTTAAACCATCTTCCTTCTGCTGACAAGGTTTATGGAGATGCTGATTTCATTTTCCAGCAGGACTTGGCACCTGCCCACACTGCTGCCAAAAGTACCAAGGCCTGGTTTAATGACCATGGTATCACCATATTTTACTGGCCAGCAAACTCTCCTGACCTAAACCCCATACAGAATCTATGAAGTATCGTCAACAGGGAAATGAGAGACACCAGACCAAACAATGCAGATGAGCTGAGGGCCACTATCAAAGCAACCTGGGCCTTCATAACACCTCAGCGGTAACACAGGCTGAACACCTTCATGCCATGCCACAATGCTGCAGTAGTAATTCATGCAAAAGGAACCCTGACCAAGTATTGAGTGTGTGTATGGAAATACTTTTAGTCGGCCAACATTTCTATTAAAAAATATATATATTTTTAAAGTTGATATTTTGTAATATTCAAATGTTTTGAGAAACTGATTTTCATGTTTTCGTGAGCTGCAAGCCATAACCATCAAAATTAATTGGTTGTTCTAAATTGTACCGAGATATCTGTCTCCTATAGGCCCTTGGAATAGAGGGTTAGTACTAGTGAAGCGCTTTGAGTGGTCTCTGAGACTAGAAAAGGGCTATATAAGTAGAGGTCTTTATCCCTTATCGCTCTTCCAGAGGTTTGGGACGTGGAGGCAACAGTTCAAGCACAGAAGCCCAGACTTCCCTCTCCCCAGCCACCTGCTCCAGCTCTTCTGAGAGGATACCAAGGCATTCCCAGACCAGCTGGGAGACAGTCTCTCACCGAGTCCTGGGTCTGCCCTGGGGTCTTCTCCCAGTGGGACGTGCCCAAAACACCTCAAGTGGGAGGCTTCCAGGAGGCATCCTGATCAGATACCTAAACCATTTCAACTGGCTCCTTTCAATGTGGAGGAGCAGCGGTTCTACTCTGAGCCTCTCCCAGATGACTGAGCTCCTCACCGTATCTCTAAGGGTGAGTCCAGCAATCTTACGACGAAAGCTCATTTCAGCTGCTTGTATCCACAATCTCATTCTTTTGGTCTTTACCCAAAGCTCATGACCATAGGTGAGGGTAGGAATGTAGGTTGACTAGTAAATCGACAGCTTTGCCTTAGAGCTCAGCTCCCTCTTCACCACAACAGACCGGTACAACGTCCGCATCGCTGCAGATGCTGCTCCAATCCGTCTGTCAATCTCTCACTCCATTCTCCCCTCACTTGTGAATAAGACCCTAACATACTTAAACTCCGTCCACTTGGGGCAGGAGCTTGTCCCCAACCCAGAGAGGACAATCCACCTTTTTCTGGCTGAGGACCATGGACTCGGACTTGGAGGTACTGATTCTCATCCCAGCCACTTCACACTCAGCGGCAAACCATCCCAGTAAGGCCTGTAGGTCATTGCTGGATAAAGCCAACAGGACAACATCATCTACAAACAACAGAGATGAGATCCTGTGGTCACCAAGCATAACACCCTCCATTCCCTGGCTGCGCCTAGAAATCCTGTCCATAAAAATTATGAACAGGATCGGTGACAAAAGGCAGCCCTGGCAGAGTTCAACTCTCACTGGGAATGAGTCCAACCGAGTGTTGACAATACGAACCAAAGTCTCACAACGGTCGTACAGAGACTGAATAGGTTGTAACAACAAGCCCTACACCCCATACTCCTGAAGAACCCCCCACAAAAACCATGAGGGACGAGGTGGAATGCGTTCTCCAAGTCCACAAAACACAGGTAAACTGGTTGGGCAAACTCCCACGAACCCTCAAGGATTCTCAAGAGGGTAAAGCGCTGGTCCGATGTGCTATGGCCAAGACGAAAACCATATTACTCCTCCTGAATCCGAGGTTCGACCAGCAGCCGGACTCTCCTCTCCAGCACCTTGGCATAGACCTTCCTAGGGAGGCTGAGGAGTGTGATCCCTCTGACGTTGGAGCACACCCTCCAGTCCCCTTTTTTGAAGAGAGGAACCACCACCCCGGTTTGCCATGCCAAAGGCACTGCCCCCGACCTCCACGCAGTGTTGCAGAGGCGTGTCAACCATGACAGCCCTACAACATCCAGGGCCTTGAGGTACTCAGGGTGAATCTCGTCCACCCCGGGGCCCGGCCACTAAAGAGATTTTTAATTGTACTTTAATCACTTTTTTCCATCTACTGTTAGCTCTCACTTCTGTTTATCAAGCCTTTTGCACCTGTGTGTGCACTCAGTGTCATCTAATCACCCTCTTTAGCCTTCTGTTCACCTTTCATCTGTGTTTTTGTTAGCTTCGGGTTAGCCACTAGCTATGGCTACTAGCTCTCCTTCCCCTCCTCCTCTGGTGTGCTCTTTCTGTCAGATGTTTAGCTACACCTCTGCCTCTTTTAGTGATAACGGTAAATGTAATAAATATTGTCTTTTTGAGGTGCTCGAGGTGAGGTTGTCTGATTTGGAATCCTGGCTCCGCTGTATTGAAACACCGTCTGTGCCAGTTAATAATGACGGATGCCCCTTAGGCCCCTTAGCTGTAGCGGAGCTCCCTAGCATAGGGCGGCCTGCTAGCGGTCCTTCGGTCCTCCTTAGCAGCGAGGAGACTGGGTGGGTGATGGTGAGAAGGAAGCCTAGTCGCAAGGCCCCGGTTCACCACCAAACTGTTCATGTTTCTAATCGCTTTTCCCCCTCAGTGACACACCCGCTGAGGAAAAAGCTTTGATCATTGGCGACTCTGTAGTCAGAAACGTGAACATAGAGACTCCAGCAGCCATAGTCAAATGCATTCCTGGGGCCAGAGCAGACGACATTGAGTGAAATTTGAAAATGCTGGCTAAAAGTAACTGTAAATACTCCACAACTGTTATCCACGCCAGCATTAATGACATCCGACTCCGGCAGTCGGAAGTCACAAAACTTAATGTGGAATTGGTGTGTGATTTTGCAAAAACAATGTCTGCCTTTGTAGTATTCGCTGGGCCCATCCCCAATCTGACCAGTGATGACATGTTTAGCCGCTTGTCATCCTTCAACCGCTGGCTGTCTGTGTGGTGTCCTGCAAACGATGTGGGCTACATAGACAATTGGAAATCATTTTGGGGAAAACCTGGTCTTATTAGATGAGACGGCGTCCATTCCACTTTGGATAGTGCATCTCATTTATCTAACAATCTGGCATCATTTTTATCCAAATTTCCAAAACCATGACTACTCAGAGTTGGGACCAGGAAGCAGAGTTGCAGTCTTACACGCCTCTCTGCAGCTCCTCTTCATCCGCCACCCCTCAGCTTAGCCCCTGTCTTCCCCATCAGAGAATCATTTTCTGCTCCCTCCAAAGTAAATAAAAATATAATGTATAAGTATCCCAAAGTGATTAAACAGAAAGTTGGTCAAACTCAAATTAAACATGAAGCCTCTAAATTGAATGATTTGGCCTCTGTTCCTCTTGATAATTTAAAAATTAAATGTGGTTTGTTAATTATTAGATCTCTAACTCCCAAGTCTCTGCTATTCCATGATCTGTTTATTGATCATCAGATTGATTTAATATCCCTTACAGAGACTTGGTTAGGGCAAGAGGATTATATTGGTTTAAATGAATAAATTCCCTCTGGTTATTCAAACTGTCAAAATCCCAGAAGTTCTGGTTGTGGAGGAGGAGGAGTAGCAACAATTTACCATTCCAAATTACTGGTTTATGTAAAGCAAAAAACACGTTATAATTCCTTTGAGGGCCTGGTCCTCAGTATTGGGCATGTTAGCAATTTTAGGCTAAACCCAATTTTATTTGGTTTATTGTCCTCCATCAACCTACTCAGAGTTTTTATCCGGATTTGCCTTATTTTTAGCTGATTTAGTGCTGAAATCAGATAGAATAATTATAGGAGGGGACTTTAATATACATGTAGCTAGTGATTGCCTTAATATGGCATTTAATTCAATATTAGACTCGGTGGGGTTTTCTCAGAAAGTAGGAAATTCTACCCATTATCTCCACCATACATTGGACCTTGTTCTGACATATGGCATAGAAATAGAATATCTGGTAGTGTCTCCTCATAACCCTGTACTGTCAGACCATTGTCTGTTAACCTTTGATTTTACTATTTCTGACTATTTGGCTCCTAAAGAAAAATATTACTACAGTAGATGCCTCTCAGATGATGTTGTAACCAAATTTAAACAGATTGTTTCCTCTATGCCACGTGTCAACACAATGGAAATAAGCTATAGACAGCTTGCTCCTTCTGTAATTGATAGCATGGTAGATAGTGTTACAGTTTCTCTGCATCAGACTCTAGACATGGTGGCCCCTTTAAAAAAGAAAAAGTCTAATCAGAGATTTCTAACTCCTCAGTTCAACACAGAAACTCATAGCTTAAAACAGAACACTTGTCAATTAGAAAGAAAATGGTGCTCCACTAATTTAGATGAAATCTATTTAGCTTTGAGAAATCATCTTTTAATTTACAAAAAAAAAAAGCTCTTAGAAAAGCTAGAACAAATTATTATTCTGCATTAATAGAAGAGAACAAGAATAATCCCAGGTTTCTTTTCAGCACAGTAGCCAGGCTGACAAAGTCAGGACTCTGTCAATCCTAGCATTCCCTTAGAGCTTACTAGTCGGGACTTTATGAACTTTTTCAATAATAAAATTTCATCTATCAGAGATAAAAAATCAGTCAGATTATTCCCACCATTAACTTAAATACAATAACTACTACAACTCCTTCAACTGATATCTGTTTGGATGAGTTTACTCCAATTGACCTTTTAGAGTTAGACAAAATAATTTCCTCATCCAAGCCTTCAATTTATCTTTTAGACCCTATTCCTACCAGGTTATTTAAAGAAATCTTCCCATTTATTGGTAGCTTTATTCTTCATATTGTAGAAGATGTGCTCGAATGATGAGGCTGAGTTTAATTCGTAAACCAGCTTTATTGACAGAACACATCGTCTAGCATTCTCAAAGCAGGAATGAGAAAGAATCATATCTCATCACCCTTTTATATGTTTCCAGCATCAGAATTCAAGTCACATGGTGTTTTCAGTAAACATACAGTCACAAAGCATCCCTTTGAATCTTCACCATTGTCTCTCATTTCTTGATGAACCGGAAATCTCTCCGGGACATCTTCTGTGGGACAAAGAGACAAATCTCACACCTCCTTGTTATCTTCTGCAGATTCGAGTCCTTTGTCCTTGCAGACGTGACACCCTCAATACACATGCAGTCATGTCTCTGTGGAAAAGTGAGCCCACAATGTGTGTCGCCCACACTACCCCCCCCCCCCAAAACGTCTATTAAGGGCAAAACCTGCATGGCATAAAAAAAGAAAAACACAAAACAGTCCATATATCGCTAATCAATCCACCAACTGCCTAGGTTTTAACTTTCTGCCGAATCTGCTGCAACCTGGCTTTGCTGCACCTGCAACATCTCTCTGCACCTGTGGATTAAAGCTGTTAGCACCTTTCTGTGAAGATTCTGGAGAATGTCCTCTCGGCGGCCTGCCGCGGTGGGGGGGTCTCGCGAGCTGCACTTCCTCATCAGCCAAAACGAAAGCGGGTTTGAGCCTGTTTATGCAAATCAACTCCCTTCTGCCCCCTAAATCTAGCAGAAAATGCTTCTGCCCGGTCTCCAGCACTCTGAACGGTCCGTCATAAAACGGTCGCAAACTTGGACGCTGAGCATCATGTTTAACAAAAACAAACTCTGCATTTTTTAAAGCCTTTGGCACAAAAACGTGTGGTAAACTGTGATGGACCGGGCCAGGGAGCGTGTTTGCTCCCGAGTCGCTCTGCCACGGCTGAGCAGGGGGGCCATTTGGTGCGGGATTATCGGGGAGAAATTCCCCCGGCAAACGGAGAGGTTGTGCAAAAACTAATTCAGCCGGGGAAGCATGTAAATCTTCCTTAGGTGCAGAACGCAACCCCAATAAAACCCATGGAAGTTTGTCCACCCAATTTGTATCCGTCAGCGACGCTCTGAGGGCTGCTTTCAATGACCTGTGAAAGCGTTCGCATAAACCATTAGCCTGGGGGTTATACGCGGTGGTGCGATGAATCTTCACCCCCAAGCTGCGGGCCATCGATGACCATAGTTCGGAAATAAATTGGGGACCCCTGTCGGACGTTATGTCCGACGGTACACCGAAACGCGCAACCCACGCTGCTAAAAATGCTCGCGCAACTTCTTCCGCTGTGGTTGATGTCAGAGGAATCGCCTCTGGCCAACGCGTGGTGCGATCCACCATCGTCAAAATATGTGTGTGCCCGTGTGATAATGGGAGCGGGCCCACCAAGTCAACATGCACGTAATCAAAACGCTTAGCGGGGATGTGAAAAGGTTCCAACGGGGCCTTAGTGTGTCTGTGGATTTTGGCTCGCTGACACGCTACGCAGGCTGCCGCCCATTCTTTGACCTGTTTGCGCAACCTGGGCCAAACAAATTTCTCCCCCACCAACTTAATCGATGCGCGCACCCCCGGGTGCGCGAGAGAATGGACCGAGTCAAAAACGCGGCGCCGCCACGCGGCTGGCACCACGGGGCAGGGCCGTCCCGTGGAGACATCGCAGATTAGTGGGGGCATACCACTTTGTTGCTCCCTGTGCTCCAGCCTTAACCCTGTTGGTCCAGACTGGAGCGCGCGCACGTCCGCGTCATTAACCTGCTCCGCAGCCATGGCTGCATAATCTAACCCAACACAGACCGGGGCTGCGCGCGCTCCCGCGTCGCTGCCCAGGCCTGCAACCACGGCTACCGAGTCTGCCCCTATGGGGCTTGGTGGTGCTACCGCGCGCGAGAGGCAGTCTGCCACAACATTGTGTTTACCCGCGACATGCTGAATATCAGTAGTGAACTCCGATATTGCGGCTAGTTCCCTTTGTTGTCAGCCTGACCAGGGTTCTGAAATTTTGGCCATCGCAAACGTTAGCGGTTTATGATCCACAAACGCGGTGAAACGTTGCCCCTCTAACCAGAACTGAAAATGGCGGATGGCCAAGTGTAGGGCCAAAAGCTCCCTGTCAAACGCACTGTATTTACGCTCACTATCGCGCAAAGTCCTGCTGAAAAACGCGAGGGGTTGCCAGGTACCTGCCACAAACTGTTCAACTACCGCCCCCACCGCTACATCGGAAGCGTCAGTGGTGAGCGCCATGCGGGCCGTTGGAACTGGGTGCGCTAACAAAACTGCGTTTGCCATGGCTGATTTGACCTGGGCAAAAGCACGCTCCCGCTCCGGAGACCATTCAACTTTATTTGCGGGCTTTTGTTTTTTTAACGCGGTGTACAATGGCTGCATGAGCCGTGCTGCACTTGGGAGGAACCGGTTGTAAAAATTAACCATCCCTAGAAACTCCTGAAGCGCCTTGACTGTTTGAGGTTGCGGAAAATCCGTTATGGCAGAATCAGAATCAGAATCAGAATAAACTTTATTGCCAAGCATGTAAAAAACACACGAGGAACTTGACTTGACATTGGTGCGCATGCGCGCGACACAACGACACGGCAGCCATAATAGGCGCCTCATCAAACAGAGATAGATAAGAAGGGAGGGGAAGGGAGGGCCCTTTGTCAGAGACTGTCCCAACACTATGCCCGTTTTGACACCTCGTCATCTGTGTCCAACTCCCCCCCTCCCTCCAGCTCCACAGCCTCCACATTCCCTACTTCATTTAAGGCACCCCCCCCCCCCACCTCCCCCCCTCCCCTTATCATCAGTGAGCAGGATGTGCTCAAACAGTTCTCCAGACTGAACCCGCGCAAGGCCCCCGGCCCAGACGGCGTGTCTCCCTCCACCCTGAGACTCTGTGCGAAACAGCTGGCTCCTGTATTCACAGACATTTTTAACACCTCCCTTAAGTTATGCCACGTGCCGTCCTGCCTCAAATCCTCCACCATCATCCCTGTCCCCAAGAAGCCACGGATCACTGGACTTAATGACTACAGACCTGTAGCGCTCACCTCTGTAGTCATGAAGTCCTTTGAGCGCCTGGTCCTGTCCCACCTCAAGTCCATCACCACCCCTCTCCTGGACCCGCTGCAGTTTGCCTACCGAGCCAACAGGTCTGTAGACGATGCAGTCAACCTGGCCCTCCACTCCATCCTGCAGCACCTGGACTCCCCGGGAACCTACGCCAGGATCCTGTTTGTGGACTTCAGCTCCGCATTCAACACCATCCGCCCCGCTCTGCTCCGGGACAAGCTGTCCCTGCTCAACGTGCCTGACTCCCTCTGCAGGTGGATCATCGACTTCCTGACGGACCGGAGGCAGCATGTGCGGCTGGGAAAGACTGTCTCAGACTATACTAGCATCAGCACCGGATCACCCCAGGGCTGTGTACTTTCCCCCCTACTCTTCTCCCTTTACACCAACTCCTGCACCTCCAGCCACCAGTCTGTCAAGTTGATCAAGTTTGCGGACGACACCACCCTCATCGGGCTCATCTCCAACGGCGACGAGTCCGCCTACAGGAGAGAGGTGGCCCAGCTGGCGTCCTGGTGCAGCAATAACAACCTGCAGCTGAACGCTCTGAAGACAGTGGAGATGATTGTAGACTTCAGGAAAGTCACTACTCCTCTGCCCCCCCTCACCCTCTCAGGCTCTCCCATCACCACTGCTGATTCCTTCCGCTTCCTAGGCACTACCATCACCAGGGACCTCAAATGGGAGCTGACCATCAGCTCACTCATCAAAAAAGCCCAGCAGAGGATGTTCTTCCTGCGGCAGCTGAGGAAGCTCAAGCTACCCACCAAGATGTTAGTGCAGTTCTACACAGCCATCATCGAGTCCATCCTCACCACCTCCATAACCGTGTGGTACGCAGGAGCCACTGCCAGGGACAGACTAAGGCTGCAGCGCGTCGTGCGCACTGCTGAGAAGGTGATCGGCTGCAAGCTCCCATCTCTCCAGGATCTGTACATCTCCAGGACCCGGAGGCGTGCTGGCCGGATCATAGCCGATCCCTCACACCCTGGTCATGTACTGTTTGCCCCCCTCCCCTCTGGTAGAAGACTTCGGTCCATCCAGACTAAAACCTCCCGTCACATAAACAGCTTCTTCCCCTCTGCCATTAGACTGCTGAACACTAAGTGACTCTCGTGCACCATGTACAGCAGCTCAACCAGACTCATGTCAATCATCACTGTTTTCTTCCTGCATTACCGACTGCACTATATAGTTCTCCACAGTATCTGCTGCTGGCTAATATATATTTTAACTGTTGACCAGTATCACTTAATCTTATCCTACACTTTATTACATGTATAGTTTATTTCTCTTATCTTATCATGTTTAATGTTGCAGCATTGTACCGAGACAAATTCCTAGTTTGTGTACTACATGAACAATGGCAATAAACCTGATTCTGATTCTGATTCTGATTCTGATTCTGATTCTGGAACGACACAAGGGGGGAGGAGAAAAAAAACTTCGTTATCAGAATACAGCTTATTTTTAAGCAGATTATGATTACAATGAAAAAAAATCTCTCAATAGCACAGAGCAACAACTCAGAATTTCACAAGACACAAGAGAGCAGTGTACAGTATATCTTTAATCAGTTCATGAATCAATGTGTGTGCGGTGTTGAGCAGTGTTGATGATAATAAGAGAGACCCAAGGACCCTTGGCAGAAGATGTTTTGTCTGTCTGGCGCCCAGTCCTATCTGGCGCTGCAGCTGGCTGTCCAAGGCCTTGTGCTCATGATTTTGAAAAAACACAGTCTGCAGACAGCCAGGAGGAATTTTCATGGGGAAATAATAATGCCAAATAGGACTGATCACAGAGAAGACTTGTATTTCTTCTGTAGATTCAGTACATTAATCCTTCATTGCGCAGCTTTGAATTCGTCGTGGAAAGACCTGAGCGAACCCATGATGTAATCCACCTTACGAGACAGTTCTCCAGTAGTCGCTATCAGGGTCTTCTCCAGTTTCTCAATTTGTTGGATGCACCTCGCCTGGCCAGCATTTTGATAGGTTGAATCCATCTTCAGCAATTTGCGGTAAACCAAGACAATTCCCGTCCCAATCAGAATTATCCCAATCACCAAGATTACGAAGATAAACAAATCTTCAATATCTTCGATAGAGAGATTAGAGAGACACAGCATTTTCCAATTACCTGTGTCACATAGATAGCCCACTGGAGCCGTTCCAGCGGGGCAGACAGCTTCCCCCGGAGCACTTTTCCTTTTTGAAAAAATAGTGTCAATTGTGTTCAAAGCCCAGCTTATTAACTCCATAATTTCTTTTCGGCGGTCGCAGTTAGACGCAGACAGACAACAGCAAGCTGGGATCCAGTAGTAGGAGGGGAGGAAAAGTCAGCAGGAGAGAAGAAAAAAGCGTCTGCCCTCTTGGAAGTGAATAGTGAATAGTGAATAATAAAGGCACGCGCTTTATTTGGAAGAGGAACCGCTCCTTCTGCCGAAACGCGATGTCCCAAAAAATCAATCTGCGCCACCCCAAACTGGCACTTTGCTGGGTTAACTATTAACCCGTGCTCTGCCAGCCTCCGAAAAACTGCTGTGAGGTGTTTTTCGTGCTCGCCCTCGGACGCGCTGGCTACCAGAATATCGTCCAAATAAACGAACACGAAAGGAAGGTCGCGTAAAACTGCATCCATCATGCGTTGGAAAGTCTGCGCGGCCCCCTTGAGGCCAAAAGGCATGCGCAAAAACTCAAAAAGGCCGAAAGGAGTTATGACCGCTGTTTTGGGTACATCTTGCACGCGCACTGGAACCTGGTGGTAACCGCGCACCAAGTCTATTTTAGAAAAAATGCGCGCCCCCGGCAAATGAACAGAAAAATCCTGAATGTGCGGAATAGGGTAGCGGTCATGAGCTGAAACGTTGTTCAACCTGCGGAAATCGCCGCAAGGTCGCCACGAACCGTCAGCCTTTGGGACCATGTGTAACGGCGAAGCCCAAGAGCTCTTGGAGCGTCTAACAATGCCCAGTTTTTCTAGATTAGTGAACTCCTCGCGCGCGATGGCCAGTTTAGCTGGGTCCAAGCGCTGAGCTTTTGCAAAAACGGGAGGGCCGGTGGTGGTTATGAAATGCTCCACCCCATGTTTAGCCACCGTTGCCGAAAACGTGGGGACTGTGAGTGCTGGGAACTGAGCAAGCAATGTGTGAAACTTACCACCCGCAGCTGAGACGCTGGCATGTGCAGTCGGCGGGGCCACCCAAGCTGTGCAGGGAATAGAATGAAAGGACAGTGCATTAATCAGACGTCTATTAGCAAGGTCAACCAATAAACCATGTGAGCACAAAAAATCAGCCCCTAACATGTTGAAACTGACTGCTGCTACAATAAATATCCACTCAAATGAACGGCCCTGTAAGGACAGAAGCATGGTCCTCTCACCGAACGTTTTAATCGCGGAGCCGTTCGCTGCTGACACTGACACTCAGGGAGCTTTAAACAGCATCAGCCGTTCCGCGTAAGTGGGTGTGACGAAACTCAGCTGGGAGCCCGTGTCCACGAGGAACTGTTTCCCCGAGCATGCATCCGTCAGGTAAAGCAGCTTGTTCTCGTTACCGAGAGTCGCAGCTGCTACCGGCCCTCGGTCTTGGCATTTCCCTGGCGCCTGAAGTTGCACGGTGGGACGCACCTGTGCGCTCTCTCTGCAAAACGGCGGTGGTAGAAACACGGGCTGTCCTCCGCTCCGCATCGTCTGGCCCCCATCGCCGCCGTCGTTGGTGCGTCTGGCGCCGCGGCCGCTGGACCCGCGTTCAGCTTGTGGGCGTCGACCAGCCGCTGCGCCTCTTTGCTCAACCCATGGTAGTCTCGCCTGGCCAATCGGGGCGACTCTGCCAGGGCCACTCTCACTGCTGGCGGCAGGGTTCGAAGGAAAAGGTGGGCGAAAATGAATTCGCCATCCTCAGAGTCTTTGAGCCTCAGCATCTTCACCATCAGGTCCGCAGGTCTATCGTTCTCTGACTCCGTCAACATCAGGAGCCCCTCTGCTCGTTGTTGGACTGGAGGGGTGAAATGGCTGATCAGCGCGTCCTTCAATGCGCTGTACTTGTCGCTGTCTGGTGGATGATTAACCAAATCCACCACTCTCTGGACCGTGTTGCTGTCCAGCTTCGCTACCACATGGTAGAATTTTGTGTCGTCGTTGGAGATTCTCCGGAGGTTGAACTGCGCCTCGACTGCGCTAAACCATGAGCGCGGGCTGTGCTGCCAGAAATCGGGCAGCCGGATCGTGGAGCCGGCCATCAGGCTGGCTTCGGCCGAGCCCCGCTCGGGAGAATTCTGTCTGCTCATTTCTCGTCGTAGGTCACCAGTGTAGAAGATGTGCTCGAATGATGAGGCTGAGTTTAATTCGTAAACCAGCTTTATTGACAGAACACATCGTCTAGCATTCTCAAAGCAGGAATGAGAAAGAATCATATCTCATCACCCTTTTATATGTTTCCAGCATCAGAATTCAAGTCACATGGTGTTTTCAGTAAACATACAGTCACAAAGCATCCCTTTGAATCTTCACCGTTGTCTCTCATTTCTTGATGAACCGGAAATCTCTCCGGGGCATCTTCTGTGGGACAAAGAGACAAATCTCACACCTCCTTGTTATCTTCTGCAGATTCGAGTCCTTTGTCCTTGCAGACGTGACACCCTCAATACACATGCAGTCATGTCTCTGTGGAAAAGTGAGCCCACAATGTGTGTCGCCCACAATATAATCAATTCTTCATTAACTTTAGGCCATGTACCGCAGGCTTTTAAAACTGCTGTAATTAAACCCTTACTCAAAAAGCCAATGCTGGATCAAGGAGTTTTAGCTAACTATAGACCAATCTCTAATCTCCCTTTCATTTCAAAAATCTTAGAAAGAGTTGTTGCTACACAATTATTTGACCACTTGCAGGGAAATGGTTTATGTGAAGAGTTTCAGTCTGGGTTTAGAATCCATCATAGTACTGAAACAGCCTTAGTGAAGGTCACTAATGACCTCCTTATTGCATCTGATAATGGACTTGTTTCTGTACTTGTCTTTTTAGACCTTAGTGCAGTTTTTGATACTATCGATCATAATATTCTACTTGATAGATTAGAACACTATGTTGGACTTAATGGAACTTCGTTGCAGTGGTTTAAATCTTATTAATCTGATAGGTTCCAGTTTGTTCATGTCAGTAATGAGTTTTCTTTCAACTCAAAGCTCAGTCATGGAGTTCCACAGGGATCTGTGCTAGGCCTTACTCTTTTTAGTTTATATATGCTTCCGTTAGGCAACATTATTAGAAATCACTGTATACATTTCCATTGTTATGCAGATGACACACAATTATACCTGTCAATGAAGCCAGATGATAGTAATCAATTAACCAAGTTAGAAGCCTGTCTAGAAAACAGGCTGTCTGTATAGATAGATAGATAGATAGATATGGGAAATTACAGTGTAACAGCAGCATGACAGTAGACAACCAAACAACAGAAACATACACATGACAGACAAAGGGATTACCCGTGGAAAGTAAAACTAACACGACTATAAAAACCTATATACATCATAGCTTAACCCCTTGCACTCTGGTCAATTTCCCTAAAAACGCCAAAAAAATAACGTACCCAAAGTACTGTAAATCGAAAGCTGTTCTTCAACCCTTTGCAGCATCTTCATGGGGTTGGTCTCATTTAAAAGAAAACACTTTGAATTTTTTGGCAAAACAGTCATAATCTCTCTAAGTGCTCCTGCCACTGAGTAACAGTCATCTAAACATACTGAACTTGAAGAAAATAAATTTCGCCTGGGTGTTTTTTTTTTGGATACAAATGCTTGCAAATAACACACAGCTGTCAGATCCGGGATGGAAAATGCAACAGAAATGTAGAACCAAGTGTTATCCAGCTGAGGTCAAAATTTTGTAACAATACCACAAAAAATGAATATATTACACAGCTTTTTTCTTAGGTTGTTCCCAGGCGTTTTTGAACTGTGCCAAATTGTGCCAAATGGCCCAGTTTGGAAAAACGTCTGTAACTTTTGAATGATTCAATATAGAAGCTTCATCTTGGGCTCTAATGAAAGGTGACACTCAGGGCTCTGTGTGTGTGGGGGGGTTGTTTATTCATTCATTCATGAATGAAAGAACAAACAAGCTCCCACACACAAAGAAGCATGCCACGTAAAAAATGTGTGGCTTTTTTTTACAAGAAAAAATAACCTACAGTGCACTAAAAATTATACTAAAATATCTGTAATGTAGAGGATAACAACCCCCACCCCCCCGCTACAGAGGACGGACATCGTCCATCGCCACATGATGGACCGCAGCACACACACTGTACTGTACTACGCACAGTTGTACTAAAATATCTGCAATAATATCTGCAATCTGCTACAGAAGAGTAGCGGGGGGGGGGGTGTTCATGGTCCGGCGCACGGGTCCAGTCCGTGCGCCGCGGTCTTCATGTTGCGATGACGCACAGTTGTAATTTACCGATCAGTCAAAAGTTGATTACAATCAGTCAAATTTTGATTACAATTTTCAGGGATAAAGAATAATTTAGCTTATAACACTTACCTGTCCACAACAGCAGTGTCGCTGGCAAACTTCTCTTCCTCATTGTCAGACGAACATGACGCTGGTCCGCTTGTTACGGACTCGTGGTTCTGGTCACGCGACCCGGTCAAACCATAATTCCATTATTGCGGTTTTGCGCTTCCATGATTGCGGATTTGACGAACGATTTTTCAAAACAAATAAGAACAGTAGTAAGAAAAAAAGACTGGCGAATGTGTGTGTGTCACCCAGCGGCTTACACAAAACAGATTTTACGCAAGGGACGCACGCTTTCGAACTTCTGTGCTTCAATTGGCTTGCTGTATTCGCAGCCGTTGGTAGGCGGGTCCTTCTTGCTAGGTTTTCAGTCATTGGTTCTTCAAGGTTTCAGAAACCCAATTCAAGGGTCTTATTAGTCGAATGAGAGGTCAGTCACATCTAAACCAATCAAAGCACTCCTTTGGCTTTCTGTTTGCGGCTGTGTCTGTAGTGGAAGAACGGAAATTCAGCTTTTTTTTTTTCAGTGCAGTGTGCGTCCTAGGGCGCACGAGGGTGCCCTAGGACGCAAAGACGTGACCGCCCACGGTACACCGGAGTGCAAGAGGTTAATATATGATAACCCGTAATATTGCCAAGATTAGGATCATCTTGTCTCAGAGTGATGCTGAGAAACTGATCCACACTTTTGTTAGCTCTAGATTATTGTAACTCTTTATTATCAGGTTGTCCTAAAACAGGGGTCACCAACCTTTTTGAAACCAAGAGCTACTCCATGGGTATCGAGTCATGTGAAGGGCACCAACTTGACACACTCCTCTAAAATAACAAATTGTATATATATATATATATATATATACACACACACACACACACATATATACTGTATATATATATATATATATATATATATATATATATATATAAATAAATAATTATCAATAACTTAGAGTGGGTAACAGACAAGATCAATATTCAACACTTTATTTTTATTAATCTCAGCAATTGTTCAGATGATCACTTCTACATTTCATTAAAAAAAATGTCCAGTTTTCACCAGTCCCTTTTAACCATAAAAAACTAAACCTTTTTAATTCATGAACTATGTTGAACCATGTTTGAAAAAGTTATGCAACATTTAAGAAAAATCAACTTTCATATTGAATAAATCTTATCACATTTTTAACTGAACAAATCTGCTGCAATTCTGCTCAAAATCTGTTACATTTAATAAACACACTTTTGTGTGTTCTTCTTCACTGGAATTATATCCATACAGTTCTTGCCAAGAATCATGCTGAGTAATAACCAGCACCGCGGCAGCAGTTTACCCTCGGCCGCGGGATCGCGGGGATCGTGGGTTCGATCCCTGCCCCCGGCCAACAGTGATCTGTGTGGAGTTTGCATGTCCTTCCCGTGTTTGCGTGGGTTTCCTCCCGCATGCCAAAAACATGCAGGTTAGGGAGTTAAGGCTTGTCACCGGACTGCAGAACAAATCTACCTACGGGTACAAAAAAAAAAAAAAAAAGAGTGGGCAGCAGTTTCATGATGCCTATTGAAGTTTTTTTTTTTTTCCAAAAACTTTATTGAGAACAAGGTCCACATGTATTGATATGTGAAGTTCCTATAGAGTCACCACTAGAGGGCAGTATGACCCCGGCCATGACCTGACTATAAAAGGAGATGTACTAGCTAGAGCCACTGTGTGGTTAGTTGTTGGTTGCAGTTGAAGTGACAAGTAAAAAGTCCTAACTGACACCCGGTGTGTGCGCCTCGTCATTACATGTTCCAGGAGAACATTACAAGGTTCCAGGAGAACATTACATGGTACCAGGAGAAAATTACATGGTACCAGGATAAAACTACGAACCGACGGTGAAGATGAACGCTCTTCGACAGCCGGACGAGTTAAAGTTGACCGGTAACGTCAACGAGAACTGGAAAGCATTCAAACAAAGTTTTGAACTTTATTCGCTAGCTATCGGTCTCCGTGACGAGGAGAGGAAAATAGCATTACTGCTAACAGTAGCAGGGCGAGCGGCGCTAAATGTGTTTAACACATTCGTCTTCACGGAAGAAGAAAAAGGCAACTTCGACGCCGTGATGAAGAAATTTGACGATTATTGCTCACCGAGAAAGAATGAAACGTACGAGAGGTATGTGTTCAGAAAAAGACTTCAGAAAGAATCACAGTCCATCGAGCTGTATGTCACAGACCTACGGTTGAAATGTCAGTCATGCAACTTTGGAACATTGAGTGAGTCAATGATACGGGACCAAATTGTAATTGGGGTCCAAGACAACAAATTGCGGATGCAATTACTGAAAGAGACTAACTTAACGCTGGAGAAAGCGATACAGATTTGCCAAGCGTCTGAGAGTACAAAGGCACAATTAAAGACTTTTAGCAGCAAGGAAAAAGAGACTGCTGAGGTCGATGCAGTGCGGCGCGCGAAGCCGAAAGGAACGTTGCATGCAAGAAAAAGGGAGGCAAACCCAGAGCGCGCGCGGGAACTGTGAGCGGTGTGGAAGGCAACATGCGCCGAAGCAGTGTCCAGCATTCGGGAAGGAATGTCGCAAGTGTGGCGGAAAAAATCACTTCGCAAAGACCTGCTTCTCGAAGAAGAGGGTGCAACTCGTGGAGAAAAAGAGCGACAGCGAAGAGGATCAGTTTTACGTGGACGCCATCGAGGGAGAGACGAGCGCTGACGAATGGATAGTGTGCCTGGAGATGAATGGCACGGACATGTCACTGAAGCTCGACACAGGTGCGCAGGTAAACATCCTGCCAATGGAAGATTTTAAAAGACTGAAAAACAAACCGAAAATAAGAGATAAAAAGATTAATCTGAGAACATATGACGATAAGCCAATACCCACTAAGGGAATGTGCAGGGTTACACTGTCAAACAAAGATAAGACAGTGAATGCATTGTTTGTACTTGTTGATGGAAATAGACAAGCAATTTTGGGTTTAAAAACATGCGATCAGCTAGGTCTGATCAAAAGAGTGAATGTCATTGATACAGACAAGGTGAAAGCACGAGAAAATACAGAGGCTACAACAAGTAAGCATAAACACACTGACTGGGTGAAAGAATACAAAGAGGTGTTCAAAGGAATAGGCCGCCTACCAGGCAAACAAAAAATTAGGCTGAAAGAGAATGCAGAGCCAGTCATACATGCAGCAAGAAAAGTGCCAATAGCTCTTAAAAAGAGGCTGAGGGAAACACTAGACTCACTGATAGCAGACGGAGTGGTCAGAAAAATAGAAGAACCAACTGAATGGGTTAACTCACTAGTTATAGTGGAGAAGCCAAATGGAGATTTGAGATTGTGCATAGATCCAAAAGATCTAAATAAAGTAATACAGCGGGAGCATTACAGGCTACCAACAAAATCTGACATAACCAGCACAATGAGTGGAGCAAGTTACTTCACAAAATTAGATGCCAAATCTGGGTTTTACCAAATAGTGCTCGACGAGGAAAGCGCTAAATTGTGCACATTTAATACGCCATTCGGAAGGCATTGCTTTCTACGAATGCCGTTCGGGATTAGCTCAGCCCCTGAAATTTTCCATAGAACTGTGCAGCAATTGTTTGACGGAATAGAAGGGGTGGGAGTTTTTCTTGATGATGTGGTAGTCTGGGGAAAAACAAAAGAGGAGCACGACGAAAGGTTGGCTAGAGTTCTCACACAGGCGCAAAAGTCAGGTATGAAACTGAATAAGAGTAAGTGCCAATTCGGGGTACGGGAGATTACATACCTGGGAGAGAAATTATCTGGGGCAGGCGTGCAACCAGATCCGGAAAAAGTGCGGGCCATAGCAGAGCTGCCAGTACCGCAGGACAAAACTGACTTGCAAAGAGCCTTAGGGCTAGTCAATTACATGGGAAAATTTATCCCAAATTTATCAGCTAACACAATAGCTCTTAGAAGCTTGTTAGAGACCAATACAATGTGGCAGTGGATGGCAGAGCATGCCAGAGAATGGGAGTGGCTCAAAAGCAGTCTAATAAAGGAGCCAGTGTTAAAATTCTATGATCAGGACAAACTGCTAAAAGTGTCCACAGATGCGTCCAAAGCCGGCCTAGGAGCTGTGCTATTGCAAAAACATGACACAGAGTGGTATCCAGTCGCATACGCATCGCGCACCATGACAAGCGCAGAAAAAAATTACGCGCAAATAGAGAAAGAGACTCTAGGTGCAGTGTTTGGATGTGAGAAGTTTCATGAATATGTGTATGGACGGTCAGTAATACTAGAAACAGACCACAAACCACTGATTGCGATCTCACAGAAGCCACTGGGTGACGCACCACCGTGCATCCAGCGTCTAATGTTAAGATTACAGAAATATGACTTGAAATTTGAGTTTACACCAGGCAAGCAACTAATTGTAGCCGATGCGCTGAGTAGGGCTAGCTTGAGCAACACCAGCAGCACAACAGAGGAAGCTGTGCAAATACATGTAGACTCTATTAAGGCACACATGCCAGTGTCAGATGCAAAATGGACGAAGATAGTGAAAGAAACACAAAAAGATGAGAAACTAAAAAGAGTAATGGAACAGATACATCAGCCAGGACAGGTTATGATTGACAAGCCTTACCAACACTTTAAAGGTGAACTGTCTGTGTTAGATGGGGTTCTGTTAAAAGGTACAAGGATAGTCATACCTACCTCCATGAGATCAGAAATGGTTAAATTAGTGCATGAGGGGCATTTGGGTATTGAAAAGTGCAAAAGACGTGCACGTGATGTTTGTATTGGCCCAACATGCACAAGGACATTGAGGCATATGTGCAGCGCTGTGAGATTTGCCAGCGCCACAGGTATCAACAGCCAAAGGAGCCTATGAGGCCCCATGAGAAGCCTCAAGGGCCATGGAGAAAAGTGGGCATGGATCTATTTCAGCTTAAGGGCAAGGACTATCTGTTAGTCATGGACTATCATTCCACCTACCCAGAGTTTGCAGGGTTGAGTGACACAACAGCAGAAAAGGTGATTGCACATACAAAGACAATGTTCGCACGCCATGGAATTCCAATGACTGTTGTAAGTGATAACGGACCACAATTCACGAGTCAGTGCTTCAAAGACTTTGCAGACACATATGGGTTCAAGCACGTGACCTCAAGCCCTCTGTACCCACAGTCGAATGGGTTAGCAGAGAAAGGGGTGCAAATTGTGAAGCGCATACTGAAAAAAGCTGCAGACAATGCAGAAGACCCACATCTGGCGATCCTGAATTACCGAGTATCACCACTGGAGAATGGACTGTCCCCAGCAGAAATGCTCATGAACAGAAAACTCAGAACGCGACTTCCATCAGCATCTCAGGTGATGGAAAAGAGAGATGTGAGGCGTGATGAGAGGCAAACTGAACTGTACAACAGAACAGCACGACCTCTGAGACCACTTGCACATGAGGACATAGTGCGAGTGAGATGTGATGGAGAATGGGGACCGCTGGCAAAAGTGGTCAAGGAAACAACTCCCAGATCATATGAAGTCATCACAGAGCATGGGAAAACAATGAGGCGAAACCGACGTCACTTACTGAAAGTGCCTCAGACAAAAATGAGAGTCACAGACAGTGAAACAAGCGACATGCTAATACCCAGCCAAACCGAACAATTAGAAATGGCTGAGAACCAGAACATAGAGACAGACACTAACGAACAGACTGAGGTGACACAAAGGAGATGCTCACAAAGGCAAATTGTGAAACCGAAAAGACTGATTGAGGAAATGTAAGGAGTACTGAGATGAATGGAAAAAAAAAAAATGTGTTGATGTTGAATTGTAAACAGAGAAAAAAAATTGAACTTGTGATTCAGTGTACAAGGTTGAAAGAAATGTAAATAGAAATGGAGTTTATTTTGTATATTGAAATTTGAGAAAAAGTTTATAGTTGGACATGACCTTAACAAGAAAAAAAGGGAGATGTATTGATATGTGAAGTTCCTATAGAGTCACCACTAGAGGGCAGTATGACCCCGGCCATGACCTGACTATAAAAGGAGATGTACTAGAGCCACTGTGTGGTTAGTTGTTGGTTGCAGTTGAAGTGACAAGTAAAAAGTCCTAACTGACACCCGGTGTGTGCGCCTCGTCATTACATGTTCCAGGAGAACATTACAAGGTTCCAGGAGAACATTACACCACATAGTGCCGCTTCGCCATCTCCCCGCAAATGAAACACACGTAGCTTCCTTTCATGGTAGGAAAAAAGAACTCTTCCTCCCGCTCACTTTGAAAATGATAAATTTTCTGTCTTTTTTTTTTTTTGCCATGTTTTTGGCCTAGGAAACTGCATTGCGGTCACCATCTTCACTGCCCGCTAGCTTACTCTCCACAAGCGCGAAGGTTTTGTCATGCGCACGATACTGACCTTTGAACTAGGTCAGAGTTCACCTTAACTTTACGTATAATAAACATATTTTCATTTTTTTAAATTTTTAAGACATTGTCATTTTAAAATCTATATAAATGCAAGTGTGATTTTAAAAAATAGCGGCAGAAAAAATTACATCTTAGACGCAGCTCACTTGCGAGTTGTGCTATTTTTAGAACAGGTCTGCGGGCGACTCATGTGGTCCTTGCGGGCAACATGGTGCCCGCGGGCACCGCGTTGGTGACCCCTGTCCTAAAACATCTTTAAAAAGTCTTCAGTTGATACAAAATGCTGCAGCAAGAGTTTTAACAGGTACTAGAAAGAGAGATCATATTTCTCCGCTTCTGGCTTCCCTTCATTGGCTTCCCATAGAGTTTAGAATTAAGTTTAAAATCCTTCTCACTTTCAAAGCTCTAAACAATCAGGCCCCTTTTTATTTAATAGATCTAATACTACCCTTTTAACCTAACAGAGCACTACGCTCCCAAAATGCTGGATTACTTGTAATACCTAGAATCTCCAAAAGCACAATGGGAGGCTGAGCCTCCAGTTGTCAAGCTCCTTTCCTGTGGAACCAGCTGCCAATCTGGATTCAGGAGTCAGACTTGATCTCTGTTTTTAAGAACAGGGTTAAAACCTTCCTTTTTTGATATAGCCTACAATTAGGGAGGGATCATGTGTCTCTGAACCCTCCCTTAGTTATGCTGCTAATAGGTTTAGACTGCCGGGGGACCTCCAATAATGCACTGGGCTTCACTCCTTGACATAATGCACGGCCCAGGAGACACACACGCAGGCTCAGGATAGATTTAACAGCTTTATTAGCAACAAGGAAGTGTATGGCTGCGTGTCTGTGGAATAAGAATGTATTGGTGGTGGCGTCTGCGTCAGGCACGGGGGCAGGAGGCCGTACAGCCGGACAACCCTGTGGGAGAGAGCAGAGGGAGAAGGGTAGCGGGCACCACACCAATACAGGGAATAATGATGGTAGCTGGCTTACTTGGTTATGACAGGTGGCTGGCGTCGACAAGGGCGAAGCCCGGGAGACAGCGACCTGCTGTACCTGTGGCAGCAGCGTAGAGCCAACGGCGAGGTGATGAAGTCCGCCGCCGGGAATGTCCACCTGTGCACAGGGGAAGGCTAGAGGAGAGAGGTAAGGGGAGCTTACCCAAGATATCTTCACTAGTCGGTTTGAGATCCGTAGTAGCAAAGGGGCCGAAGTAGAGAGACGGCTTCAGGCCGAAGCCCAGGGCAGAGTGGATTATATACCTCACCGCTGACGAGGAGCA
Source organism: Pholidichthys leucotaenia (assembly GCA_020510985.1). NCBI lineage: Eukaryota > Metazoa > Chordata > Actinopteri > Cichliformes > Pholidichthyidae > Pholidichthys > Pholidichthys leucotaenia. Next base: position 204,830,824 of record CM035844.1, read on the forward strand.
GGTGTGCGCGCAGCTCATAACAGTACTCCCCCCTCTAGCAGCGCCTCCTGGCGATGGTTTTTCCGGGTGCGCTCGATGAAACTCAGAAATGAGTGACCGGTCCAACACCAGCGAGGAAGGCACCCACTGTCTCCACTCGGGTCCATAGCCCTCCCAATCCACCAGGTACTGCAATCCGCGACCCCGGCGTCGGGCGTCCAAGATGTCAGCGACGGTCCAGGCTGGATGGCCACCAATCATCCGGGGAGCGGGGTGCGCCGCAGGTGGAGGGCAGAGGGGGTCAGAGACCACCGGTTTAATTTTGGAGACGTGGAAGGTGGGATGGATGCGGAGGGAGGAGGGAATAGCCACACGCACAGCCACCGGGTTGATGATTCTGGTTATGGGATAAGGGCCGATGAACCGTTGGGCCAGCTTTCTCCTCTCACCCTTTAGGTTAACGTCCTGTGTGGATACCCAAACTTGCTGTCCCACCTGGTAGGCAGGTGCAGGTCTCCTATGTCGGTCCGCCGTAGACTTATTGCGCTCCGCCGTGCGTAAAAGCGCATTACGCGCCGTGGACCAAAGGGAGCGGCACCGCCTCAGATGTGCCTGGACAGAGGGAACAGCCAACTCACCCTCCTGCGCAGGGAATAGGGGTGGATCATAGCCCAAGGATGCTTTAAAGGGCGACATCCCGATGGCCGTAGAGCGAGAGGTGTTGTGGGCGTACTCCACCCAGGCGAGGTGAGAACTCCAGGACGTGGGTTTGGATGAAGTGACGCAGTGGAGCGTAGCCTCCAGCTCCTGGTTAGTCCGCTCACACTGCCCGTTAGACTGGGGGTGATGGCAGGAGGAGAGGCTTACCTTGGCTCCCAGGGCGTTGCAAAATGACCTCCAGACGTCCGAAGAGAACTGGAGGCCGTGGTCGGAGACCACGTCGACCGGGATTCCATGCAGTCTGACCACGTGCTGGATGAGGAGGTCCGCCGTCTCCAAGGCTGAAGGAAGTCCACGTAGGGGCACAAAGTGGGCAGCCTTGGAAAAACGGTTAACAATGGTCAGAACTGTGTCAAAGTTGTTGGAGACAGGGAGCCCGGTGACGAAGTCCAGGGCGATGTGCGACCAGGGCCTGCCAGGGATGGGCAGGGGCTGGAGCAGACCCGCAGGGGGAGCGTTACCTGACTTATTGGTAGCACAGACGGGGCAGGCCCGGGCGTAACGGGCGGCATCCTTCCACAGGCCTGGCCACCAAAAGGATCGCTGGAGAAGGTCAATCATCCGCGAAGCTCCAGGATGGCAGGTGAGCTTGGAGGTGTGGAGCCAGTGTATAACGTCCCCCCGGACGGCAGATGGTACGAAGAGCCTCCCCTCCGGTCCGCCGCCAGGGTCCGGTTCCGACTCCTGCGCCCTCCGGATCTTGTCTTCTATGTCCCATGTAACAGCCCCCACGACGCACGACCTGGGCAAGATGGCGTGAGCAACGTCTTCTGCAGCCTCCGGGGCAAATCGCCTGGAGAGGGCGTCGGGCAGGCCGTTCTTGGAGCCAGGCCTATATGTGATGCTGAACTTAAACCTTGCAAAGAACAGGGACCAACGCGCCTGGCGGGCGTTCAGACGCTTGGCAGATCTTAGGTACTCCAGGTTCTTGTGGTCAGTGCGGACCACAAAAGGCAAGGCTGCTCCCTCCAGCCAGTGACGCCATTCTTGAAGGGCAAGCTTGATGGCAAGAAGCTCTCTGTCCCCCACGTCGTAGTTTCATTCCGCAGGGGACAGGCGCCGAGAGAAGAAGGCGCAGGGTCGCTTGACTCCATTGGCTGGGGACCGCTGGGACAACACCGCCCCCACCCCCGTGTCCAAAGCATCCACCTCCACAATGCACTGCAGCGCGGGATCGACCTGGCTGAGGACCCGGGAGGAGGAGAACTCCGTCTTCAGCGCCTGGAAGGCCGAAGCAGCCTCTTCAGTCCACCGGAACGGGGTCTTAGAAGAGGTGAGGCGGGTCAGGGGCCCGACGATGGCTCCAAAGTTCGGGACAAAGCGGCGGTAGAAGTTGGCGAACCCGATGAATTGCTGAACCTGTTTCCGAGAAGTTGGTGTGGGCCAATCCACCACCGCTTTGATCTTCGCTGGGTCCGGAAGCACCTGGTCATGGGAGATGACGAACCCCAGGAAGGAAGTTGTTTTGGCGTAGAATTCACATTTTTCCGCCTTGACGTACAGACGGTTCTCCAGCAGTCTCTGCAGGACCCGCCTCACGTGGACCCGGTGTTCATCCCTGGACCTGGAGAAGATGAGAATGTCGTCCAGGTAGATGAATACAAACAGGCCGATGAAGTCCCGGAGGACGTCATTGATGAGGCGCTGAAAGACGGCTGGAGCGTTGGTCAACCCAAACGGCATCACGAGATATTCAAAATGACCGTTTGGGGTACGGAAGGCGGTTTTCCACTCATATCCCTCCCGGATCCGGACGAGGTGGTAAGCGCTGCGGAGATCCAGCTTAGTAAACCAGGTCGCCCCCTGGAGGGAGTGGAAGGCAGTGTCCATAAGGGGCAGGGTGTACCGGTTCTTCTCCGTGATATCGTTGAGAGCTCGATAGTCGATACAAGGACGAAGAGATCCGTCCTTCTCTCCCACGAAGAAGAACCCTGCACCTACTGGAGAAGAGGACGGTCGGATGATCCCAGAACTGAGCGACTCCTTCAGATAGCTGTTCATTGCCTCCTTCTCCAGCGCTGACAGACTATAGAGGCGTCCTGAGGGTAAGGGCGCCCCCTGGCGGATGTTAATGGCGCAGTCGTAGGGCCGGTGAGGAGGCAGAGACATCGCCTTGGACTTACTGAAAACGGCACCCAGGTTGTGGAACTCTGAGGGCACTAGGGTGAGATCCGGGGGCGCGGTGTCCGGAGCTGTGGGAGGCGAGGACGGGGCGCAGGCCGCGGATTGGAGGCAGGTACCCATGCAGAAAGTGCTCCACGCTGACACCTTCCCAGTCTTCCAGTCCAAGGCGGGGTTGTGGAGGCGGAGCCAGGGATAACCGAGGATGACAGGAGTTACTGAGGTGGGCAGGACGTAAAAGGAGATATCCTCCTGATGGTTTCCAGAGATGATCACGGGAACGGGGGATGTTTGGTGAGTTACTTGTCCCAGGGAAACTCGGGAGAGATTAACCAGGGCGAGAGGAGTGTCGAGGGAGTGACAATGGATGCCCAGTCGGGTTGCCAGGCTTTGTGAAATAAAGCTACCCTCCGCGCCTGAATCCACCAGTGCATGTGTGAGGTGCCCAATGAGGCTGTGACAGAAGCGGATGGGCAGCGTCAAATGTGTGAGGGGATTTAACCGATTAGCGTCCGCGAGGCCCCCTACAGTGACTAGCGGACCACCTCGTTTGGCTTCTCCGGACAATGCTCCACTGTGTGCTGGCTACCTCCGCAATACATGCAGAGGCCCAGGTCACGACGGCACTGTTTCTCCGCCAGGGGGAGCTTTGTCCGGCCCGTCACCATTGGTTCCGACTCCTCGGAGACCTCCAGCGGCGGCAACGCCAGGTGGCGAGCTTGGGGCAGACGTGCAGAGGTGCCCCGCGAGCAAGAAGACTGCTTCCGCTCGGAGGCGCGCTCGCGCAGCCTGTTATCCAAACTGATGGTGAGAGAAATCAGCTCCGCCAGCGTCTCCGGGGTATCCCGTCCAGCCAGCTCATCCCTCAGACCGGAATTTAGGCTGCGGAGGAAGATGCCGCAGAGCGCGCGCTCTTCCCAGCCAACTTCCTCCGCGGTAACCCAGAAGTCGATCGCGTAGTCGGCCGCCGATCGGCTCCCCTGTTGGAGTCCGAGAAGGCGGTCGACCTGGACACTGTCCAAATGCGAATGATCGAACACTTCCAGAAATTGTCGCACGAACTGGCCATAGGTGAGGGTGGCGTAGCTGGGCTTCACCATAATGGCGTAAGCCCAGGTAAGCGCACGACCCTCAAGCAGATTACCTATATAGCCAATTCTGCTATGGTCTGAGGGAAAATCTCCGGGAACGCGAAGAAACACGGACTCACACTGCATAATAAAACCCCGAGCTCCACCCAGCTTACCACTGAAGCGAGCAGGAGTGGGGATTGGTGTGAGCCGTGTTGGCGCACCCGGAGCGGGCTGGACGGCCACCGGAGGCGCAGGAGCCATGCCACCCGGACGAGCTGAGGGGAACGGCTGCTGGGGGTCCAAGCGGTCTAATCGGTTAGTAATGATAATTAATTGATTTAATATCACCTGTTGCTGATGGGCTATTAAATCCACCCGAGCCTCGAGGGTGGAAAGACGGCGTGCGAGCCCGCTGTCTGCCGAGCCGCTCTGCTGAAGCTGTACTGACATAATGCACGGCCCAGGAGACACACACGCAGGCTCAGGATAGATTTAACAGCTTTATTAGCAACAAGGAAGTGTATGGCTGCGTGTCTGTGGAATAAGAATGTATTGGTGGTGGCGTCTGCGTCAGGCACGGGGGCAGGAGGCCGTACAGCCGGACAACCCTGTGGGAGAGAGCAGAGGGAGAAGGGTAGCGGGCACCACACCAATACAGGGAATAATGATGGTAGCTGGCTTACTTGGTTATGACAGGTGGCTGGCGTCGACAAGGGCGAAGCCCGGGAGACAGCGACCTGTGGTACCTGTGGCAGCAGCGTAAAGCCAACGGCGAGGTGATGAAGTCCGCCGCCGGGAATGTCCACCTGTGCACAGGGGAAGGCTAGAGGAGAGAGGTAAGGGGAGCTTACCCAAGATATCTTCACTAGTCGGTTTGAGATCCGTAGTAGCAAAGGGGCTGAAGTAGAGAGACGGCTTCAGGCCGAAGCCCAGGGCAGAGTGGATTATATACCTCACCGCTGACGAGGAGCAGGTGTGCGCGCGGCTGGCGCCGCTGATGAGCGGCGAGTCATAACACTCCTTTCTTCATTCTCAATTAAATATTTTTTTTTGCTGGTCATTAACATCTGTTTGTTCTCTCCCATAGATTGAGTCCCCAACGTGCTGTTTGCTCTCTACATGTCTGTTCTTTTCATCTTCTCTGTCCCCTCACCCCCCAGCCAGTCGCAGCAGATGACTGCCCCTCCCTGAGCCTGGTTCTGCTGGAGGTTTCTTCCTGTTAAAAGGGAGTTTTTCCTCTCCACCGTCGCCAAGCACTTGCTCACAGGGGATCGCCTGATTTCTGGGGTCTTTCTGCAATTGTGGGGGTTTCCCCTCCAGTTTAAAGTGCTATGAGATGACTGTTGTTGTGAAATGGCGCTATATAAATAAAGTTGAATTGAACTGAATTAACCACCTTGGCGACCTCAGCCCCTTGACTGACGGGTCGTTTCCCTCATCCACATGCCCTGCTTCCTCTGTGGAAGGCGTGTCATAGGATTGAGGAGATCCTCAAACTATTCCTTCCACCACCCAACAATATCTCCAGTTGAAGTCAGCAGTGCCTCATCCGCACCATGCACAGTGTGGAAAGGGAGCTGCTTCCCCCTCTTGAGCCGCTGGACAGTTTGCCAGAATCTCTTTGAGGCAGATCGAAAGTCTTTTTCCATGGCCTCACCGAACTCCTCCCACACCCAAGTTTTTGCTTCAGCAATCACCCGAACTGCACTCCGCTTTGCCTGCCGGTACACCTCAGCTGCTTCAAAATTCAAAAATTCAAAAAAACAAAAATTACACTGAAAAAAAATTTAACCAGCATCATTATGAAAGTTGTAGATTTACAAGAAAAATCTACAAATTTATGAGGAAAAAAATACATTTGATAGCACATAAACCTTTGATCTACTGGGAAAAAAAATTGTCAGAAAAGAGTCACAAATTTACAAGGAAAAGGTTGAAAATAAGCTTAATTCTGGCCAAAAGTGTTGAGAATGAATTTGTAGATTGCCCTTACCTCAAATAATATCTTACAAACTGTTGGATATTATATATGTATAATATATCAGTTGGGTGTACCAGCATGGCAGTGTCTTGGGTGTAGTGGGCGGTGACACCCCACCTCCTGGGGTGGCGTCACCTGGAGTATAAGGAGCCACAGTGGGAGACATCTTGCTTCTTCGCTGTGGACTCTCAGGCAAATGAAGTGACTCCTGTGTTCCTGTGAGTTTTCTAATAAAGCTTATAAAATGTCACCTCGACTCCTCTTCCATTCAAGACGTAACATTTGGCGATGAGGATATTCGGCATGGAGAGGGCAGCTACCGCTTTTCGACCATTCCTGGAGGCTCCGGGTGAGCCGCCCATTCCCTGAACCAGGTGGTACACGGCCTTCGAAAATCCTAATTGCTGTGGACCTCAGCGACCTTGAAAAGTTGCATGCAAGAGCAATTCTGGTCCACAACTTGGGTATGGAGGGCCAGAGGATCCTGAGCACACTTGGAGGAGGTGACACATTCAACGATGTGGTGAGGCTCATGGCGGGCTATTTTTGTGCCCCTGAAAACAACATAATGATGCACATTCAGTTCAGACAGCGACGTCAGCGACCGGGGGAATCAGTACAGTGGTTTATGGCAGACCTTCGGCAGATGGCGGGTGAGTGCAGATTCGGGGCCTTGGAGGAGAAAATGATCCGCAACCACCTAGTGGAGCATGTGGCGTATTCCTCCGCAAGGGTCCGTCTGCTGACTCATGCTGGTGAGCTAACGCTATTAGTCGCCATGGAGCTAGCCCAGCAACACGAGGAAGCAGAAGAGATTACTAGGAATCTCGGCGACAAAGAAACCCTGCCCAGGAACAATACATAGTGGAAGACACTGGCCTTGGATCCGGATGATGGCAGCGATGATGAATACGCCGCTGTCGTGAAGATTAGGTCTGCCCCGGGGATGCCGAAATGCAATGGCTGCAGATCCAGCAGGCACCGCTATAAAGCGAGGGAGTGCCTGGCGAAGGGGAAGCGTTGTGGAAAGTGCGGGTTGTTCCACCACTTCGCCAGAGTCTGACAAAATTTTGAACAGGAAGACCAGATGCCAGGAAAAGGGGCTTCAACTAAGAAGACACCTACAGTAGTCCATACGGTTTCACCCAGTACTCACGGGTGCATTTTGTGCAACATCATGCTGGACGGGGTGCCGGTCCCGCTGTTGGCGGATACGGGCTCAGCAACTTCCATTTTGAATTGGGCGACGGTAAAGACATTTTTCCCACACTACAAAGTGAGTAGAATGAACATTTCATGTTATGGTTATGGAAACAACCCCCTGGACATCGTGGGCTCAGTATGGCTCTCGGTGAGGTATAAGTCGGCTTCAATGAGTGCAGCTGAGTTCATGGTGTCTCGTGAAGGAAATAACCTAATGGTCTGTGATCTGTTCTACGGGCTTGGTTTTCCTATCGCCTGCAGCATCGGGAAGGAGTGGTCCGGCAGTGGGCTGTGGGACCGTCCCTACTACGTGGGAAAAGGTGAAGAAGTTTGGGACTCGGGCTGGCCCGGACTGAGTGAAGGGGGTCCCCACCAGCACTGTGGAACGTTGCCACAGCGGGTGTCCCGTGCCAGTGTTCGTGGTACCCTGGACGAGGGACCTGAACGCCACGGTTGGACGCCCATAAGGGCAAATGGAACTAACAAGCAGGTGCAGCGTGGTTCCGGTGGCCGGCTGAGTGTTACTGTCGAGCCAGGCGCTGATGCGGCCGATTCAATGCAAGAAATGAAAGCGATTGGGGTGAGACCATGTTGCACAAGCCCTAGGCGTGCCAAAAATAAAGACCAGGGACAGAGCTCGGGCCGGATCGGCAGGACCCTACGACACCACGTGGGAACCAGGTGACAGCGCCGTGGACCGCGGAAGCCAGTGAGTACTCCCTTGGGCGTGGGTGATGATGTGCACCCTAGGTGTGAGTCTCAGCTTGGGCGAGTCTGCAAGTCAAGGAAACAGCAAGACGACGAGGGTGAGCTGCGAGTAGTGCGGACTTGTGATGACGGTTACCTTGATCTAACAGATGGGTCAAGACGGCACCCGAATGAGCTGCGGCGTTTGGAGGGGGAGAAATGCCAGTGCAGCCCGTCTCCGGTAAAGAAGAGGCGGAGACGCTCTGGCAGCGGGCCGCGGGACGGACGCTCCGGGGGGGGGGGGGGGGGGGGGCGCCGGAGGACCCGTAGTGTGACTTTTCTCTAGGTTTAAGGAGCTAACAGTGTGTCTTACTGTGGTGTGTTTCTAGTTTTGTATTGCTGATGATATTGGGCTGTCATGGTTGACACACCTTTGCAACATTGTGTGGAGGTCAGGGGCAGTGCCTCTGGCATGGCAAACTGGGGTGGTGGTTCCTCTCTTCAAAAAAGGGGACTGGAGGGTGTGCTCCAACTTTAGAGGGATCACACTCCTCAGCCTCCCTGGGAAGGTCTATGCCAAGGTACTGGAGAGGAGAGTCTGGCCATTGGTCGAACCTCGGATTCAGGAGGAGCAATGTGGTTTTTGTCCTGGCCGTGGTAAATTGGACCAGCTCTTTACCCTCTCAGGAATTCTCGAGAGTTCGTGGGAGTTTGCCCAACCAGTTTACATGTGTTTTGTTGACTTGGAGAAGGCATTTGACCGCGTCCCTCGTGGTTTTTTGTGGGGGGTGCTTTGGGAGTATGGGGTATCGGGCTTGTTGTTACGAGCTATTCGATCTCTGTACGACCGTTGTGAGAGTTTGGTTCATATTGCCAACACTCGGTTGGACTCATTCCCAGTGAGAGTTGGACTCCGCCAAGCATGAGGGCATCATGCTTGGCGACCACAGGATCTCATCTCTGTTGTTTGCAGATGATGTTGCCCTGTTGGCTTCATTCAGCTATGACCTACAGTTCTTGCTGGGACGGTTTGCTGCTGAGTGTGAAGCGGCTGGGATGAGAATCAGCACCTCCAAGTCTGAGTCCATGGTCCTCAGCCGGAAAAACGTGAATTGTCCTCTCTTGGTTGGGGACAGGCTCCTGCCCCAAGTGGAGGAGTTTAAGTATCTTGGGGTCTTATTCACTCCTTCAGTGAGGGGAAAATGGAGCGAGAGATTGACAAACGGATCGGAGCAGCATCTGCAGTGATGCAGACGTTGTACCGGTCTGTTGTGGTGAAGAAGGAGCTGAGTTCTAAGGCAAAGCTGTCGATTTACCAGTCACTCTACTTTCCTACTCTCACCTATGGTCACGAGCTTTGGATAATGACCGAAAGAACAAGATCGCAGATACAAGCGGCTGAAATGAGCTTTCGTTGTAGGATTGCTGGACTCACCCTCAGAGACAGGGTGAGGAGCTCAGTCATCCAGAAGAGGCTCAGAGTAGAACCGCTGCTCCTCCACATTGAAAGGAGTCAGTTGAGATGGTATGGGCATCTGATTAGGGGTTGAGATGGTATGGGCATCTGATTATGGTGCCTCCTGGACGCCTCCCACTTGAGGTGTTTCGGGCACGTCCCACTGGGAGGAGACCCCGGGGCAGACCCAGGACTCGGTGGAGAGACTATGTCTCCTAGCTGGTCTGGGAACACCTTGGTATCCTCTCTGAAGAGCTGGAGGAGGTGGCTGGGGAGAGGGAAGTCTGGGCTTCTCTGCTTGAACTGCTGCCTCTGCGACCTGTACCTCTGGAAAAGCGGTAGAAGATGGATGGATAGATGATATTGGTCTGATGTGGAAAAAAAAGAAGAGATAAAAAAGACCAACATTTTGTGTGCTAAGTGCCCCGTATGAGTGTGTGGTGAATGAGGTTACATTGATGTGTGAAGATTTAATGCAAACAGTATGTGTGAGTGGAGTGTGAATGTGCCCAGTACTGTTATAATGTTTGCCTGTGTTGTGGGTTGGGAGTGCTGGGGTGAAGAGTTTCAGGACCGCCACTGTGTTTGTGTACAGTGTTTTTTTTTTAATTGTTTATAGTTCCAATGTTTATAATGTGTATGTTTTATCGGGTTTAATTTATTTTGGTGAGAGGCCCTTTAATGTTCATTGACTGTTTTAATCTAATGCCGGAGTGGTCCACTGGGCCAGTGTGGTGAGAGTGGATTTTTCTATACATTCTTGTGTTTAGAGTGTGAGTCGGGTGTAAATTTTGGGAGGGCCCAATTAGTGTGTCTGCATTTTTTTCAAAGGGGGGACAATGTTGGATGTTATATCTGTATATCAGTTGGGTGTACCAGCATGGCGGTGCCATGGGTGTAGTGGGAGGTGACCCCCGTCTCCTGGGGTAGCCGTCACCTGGAGTATAAGGAGCCACAGCGAGAGACATCTTGCCTCTTCGCTGTGGACTCTCAGGCAAGCGTAGTGACTTCTGTGTTCCTGTGAGTGTTCTAATAAAACTTATAAAATGTCACCTCGACTCCTTTTCCATTCAAGACGTAACACAAACAAAAATATCTTACAAATTTGTGGTGGAAAAAGCTACACATTTCCCTAAAAATTGCAAATTTATGATGAAAATAGCAAATTTTCAACAGAAACGTTGCAAAGTTACAAGTAAAGTGTCACAGCTTAGAAGGAAAAATTGAAAACTGTGGTGAAAAGTTTCACGTTTATGGTAAAATTTACTAGAAAAGCTAAAAATGTATTTGGAAAAAGGCACAAATTTTCAGGAAAAAAGTTTCAGACAAAAAAACTCACAACTTTATCATAGAAATGAAATAATAGCAAGAAGGAGCAGATATACCTGAAAAAATCTGCAAATTTACAGTAAAAAGCTGTGAATTAATGAAAAAGTAAAAAAAAAAAAACCACTTGGACACAAATTTACACAGAAAAAGTTGAAAATGCATAACAGAAAAAAGTATTAAAGTAATAGGGAGGAGTAGCAAATCCATCCATCCATCCATCTTCTACCGCTTTTCCAGAGGTCCGGGTCGCGGAGGCAGCAGTTCAAGCAGAGAAGTCCAGACTTCCCTCTCCCCAGCCACCTACTCCAGCTCTTCAGAGAGGATATCAAGGCGTTCCCAGACCAGCTGGGAGACATAGTCTCTCCACCGAGTCCTGGGTCTGCCCCGGGGTCTCCTTCCAGTGGGACGTGCCCGAAACACCTCAAGTGGGAGGTGTCCAGGAGGCATCCTGATCAGATGCCCATACCACCTCAACTGACTCCTTTCAATGTGGAGGAGCAGCGGTTCTACTCTGAGCCTCTCCCGGATGACTGAGCTCCTCACCCTATCTCTGAGGGTGAGTCCAGCAATCCTACAACGAAAGCTCATTTCAGCCGCTTGTATCTGCAATCTCGTTCTTTCGGTCATTACCCAAAGCTTGTGACCATAGGTGAGAGTAGGAACGTAGATTGACTGGTAAATCGACAGCTTTGCCTTAGAACTCAGCTCCTTCTTCATTCACTCGTGAATAAGATCCCAAGATACTTAAACTCCTCCAGTTGGGGCAGGACCCTGTCCCCAACCCAGAGATGAGATCCTGTGGTCACCAAGCATGACACCCTCCATTCCCTGGCTGCGCCTAGAAATCCTGTCCATAAAAATTACGAACAGGATCGGTGACAAAGGGAAACCCTGGCGGAGTCCAGCTCTCACTGGGAATGAGTCTGACCCAGTGTTGGCAATACGAACCAAATTCTCACAACGGTCTCTGTACGACCGTTGTGAGAGTTTCAAATTTACAATAAAAATAAACAATTCATGAAGTCAGATTTATGAGAAAAAATGACAATGAGAAAAACTGCATATTTGAGAGAAAGACCTCACACTTCTACAAGAGACAATTATTTGATTTAGAAGAAAAAAAATTGATGTTTGGGAGTAAAAAAAAAAAAAAGGTCTTCCCTTCGTAATCGGGAGGTGTTTCTTGCATAGGGGCCCTAAACCAGGAAAAGGTCCTGGTACGAATCGTTTGTCTGATCTGCAGTAGGAGTATTTGACCAGCAGGGGGCGCCACTGACCTATATGTCACGTTGAAAATGGCACAAATTATTGAGTCCTCAGGAGCCGCCCTGTACTTCTCTCACTCCGTCCCTCCTCTTAGATCTGTTTCCTCTTAATTTTTATTTTTTTAACTGATAACCCCCTCCTTCGCCGGCTGGCTCCTCCTCCCGCTGCTCCCCCCACCCCCTCCCCGGTCCCAAACCAGCTGCTCCAGACTGGATCTGCGGCTCCAGCTGCGTGTGTGGCTCCAGTCCAGTCCAGGCTGGGTCGGCCATGTTGTTGCGCGCTGGACCGACGGAAGTTTGGTAGTAGGGAGTAGAAGCGGATACAAAGGGCATCACCCTGTCGCCTTTTTTTTTTTTTTTTTACCCCCCCACCCCTCCCCATGCGCGGTCATGCCGCTGCAGGGTCCGTCCTCCGTGACCTGCGCGCTCCGGCGACGATGACCCCGTCTCTCCTCCTCATCCTCCATCCTCCAACGCTGCTGCAACACACGAGCTGCTGCTTGGATGGGTTTTTTTTAACTTCAGCTCAGAAAATCCGACCACAGTTTGCCGGCTGGATGCACGGAGTTTGGATGAGGTCCCGTTTGGAATAACTCGGATTTTTCTTTAATATTTATTTAGCGCGGGGAAAGGAGGGAGAAAACACACAAGGAGGACTGGAGTAGTGAAGGTAAATGCAAAAAAAAAAGTCTTTGTGAGGGCAGCAGGATAGGATAAGGATGGGCCTGTCATCGACAAAGAGAACGAGACATGCCTGTGTAGTTTTGACTGAAAGTATAATTGAATCATAAGAACATGAGTAGATCTGGCGTGCTTTAATACCGAGAATAAGTATCATTTTGCAGATGAACACTTTAAAGAGTTGCGAGCTCTTTTCTCGTGCCCAGTGTTTTTTGTCAGGGATCAGGATGGTGTGAAGGAGGAAGGGAAGGTGATGCTGACAGTGTGCACAGTTTGAATTCAGATTTGCGGCTATTATCAGCAGAGACATTGGTGCCAGAGGCTGCTGCTTGCACAGTTTGGTTTTAAATGAGCTGTCAGGTTTGAGGTGCGTGGCTTCGTGTCACATCCCGAGCACACGTTTTTGCACAGCCGTGTGTGAGCCAGAGCTGAACCCTTAGGAGGGCTGCAGAAGTATGAAGGGATGGAGTAAAAATGGGAGAAAGTAGCAAATGATACGGAGAGCTACGTATAGGACATCACCTATTTATTCCATTTTAAAGGTCCCATATTTTGCGTTTTGTTTTGACATCATCAGTGACATATACAGTATGTGCAACCCCTGGTTATAGACCATAATGTACCAAGGGAGAGTCAATTTCTCAGGAAAAACGCCTCTTATCAATTAATCATTAATCAATTAAATTAACGAATTAATCGACAACTTGCATCCCTAATGCCATTTATCAAAAACACTGAAACTTATTTTGTTTGCGGATAACACAAATATCCTTTGCACCGTGAGAATTAACAGCAGATTTTAGAGGCGATCACAACTGAAATGAAATGGTGAAAGCAGTGGTTCAACAAAAACAAATTATCCCCAAACAAGCAAGGATTATGTTGTTTGGAAATCGTAAAACAAGTTATGAAACAAGGGTAACGATAGATGATACCAGGACTGAAACAGTACAGGAAAATAAGTTTCTTTGAGTGACGTTAGACAGTAAAATCTCCTGGAAGCCTCACGTCAGTCACATCCAGGCCAAGTTAGCAAAATGTACAGGGATACTGAGGAAGACGAGACACATTTTGGACCATAAATCATTACATCCATCCATCCATCTTCTTCCGCTTAATCCTTTTCGGGTCGCGAGGGGGCTGGAGCCTATCCCAGCATCTTAGGGCGAGAGGCAGGGTACACCCTGGACAGATCGCCAGTTCATCGCAGGGCCAACACAGAGAGACAGACAACCATTCACTCTCACAGTCATACCTAAGGACAATTTAGAATCCCCAGTTTTGATGCCAATTAACCTAACTTGCATGTTTTGGCATGTGGGAGGAAACCGGAGAAATCCCGGAGTAAACCCACACAGGCACGGGGAGAACATGCAAACTCCACACAGATCATGTTGGTCAGGGGCTGGGATCGAACCCAGGATCCCCCGGCACTTACTGTACAATTCACTGTTTTATCACATCTTAACTACTGTGCAGAGGTCTGGGGAAGCACCTACAAAACCACCCTACAGCCTAAATGGTAAATGGCGTTCACTTATATAGCACTTTTTCTCATCTCTAGATGACTAACACGCTTTACAAGTCCTGCTATCCACACATTCACACACTGATGGTGGCGGAGCCGCCATACACAGATGCTGGCCTGGCTCACCAGGAGAAACTGGGGGTTCAGTGTCTTGCTCAAGGACACTTCGACATGCAGACTACAGACATAGCGGGAATCGAACTCCTGACACTCCAATCAGTAGTTGGCTACACTACACCTGCGCTACAGCCGCCCCCTAAAATATGCACATTACAAAAAAAAAAAAGCTGTAACTATAATAAATAATGTAGAATATAGAGATCACACCAACTCACTGTTTTGTTTTGTTTTTGCTCCAAGTCTTTTTATTAGTATTTAGTGTACATGATACATAAAAACACACACGAGGAGAAAACAAAACAAAACAAAAAAAAACAGAACACCCCCCCCCCCTTATAGTACTGTATCATTCAGTAACTTCACATTGATTGTATTAACAGCCATATATTACCATCCACATAGAAAGAAAAGTAAAAAGTAAATAAGATACTCCAAAACAGTTAATTATATCAATTGGACATTGGCAATGCAAGGATGGGGAAGAAATAATTAAAATAAAAAATTAAAGCTCAATACTGGGTTTTATGGGTCTCCAAAATTAACATTCAGTTTCTCCATATATTTTAAGAAAGGTTCCCAAGTAGTGTGAAATTTTTGAGCACAACCTCTCATAGAGTAACAAATTTTCTCCAGAGTCAAATGATGCAAAAGGCTATCAACCCACATTTTAAAAGTTGGAGGGAGCTTCTCCTTCCACTTGAAGAGTATCAGTCATCTGGCTATAAAAGTACCAAAGGCTATTGCATTCTTTGTCTGATGGTTAAAAAGAGCATCTTGTTGGGTTATTCCAAATATTACAGTAATAGCAGATGGTTGTAAAGTTGTTTGTAAAACATCTGAAAATGTTTTAAATATCAGTTGCCAGAAGTTATCTAGTTTCGGGCAGAACCAAAACATATGTGAGAAGGTGGCTGGTGATTGTCTACATCGGTCGCACCTGGGGTCAGTATTGGGCGTGAACTTTGCAAGTCTCTCTTTAGACCAGTGGAGGCGATGTACAACCTTAAATTGGATAACCATGTGTCACAGACAGATTGAAGAAGAGTAAATTCTTTTTATTGCTTCGTCCCAAGTTTCCTCAGGGATTTTCAGCTCCAGAGCCTCCTCCCACTGATTCTTTAGTGACATCAAGGGTTCCAAGTTGTATGTGTTTAATAACAAATGGACCCTCCCAATAGTCCCTTTGGAGCTCATTTTAAGTTTCAAAATGGAATCTAAGAGAGCGCTCTAAAGAAATGGGAGGGAGGGATATTAAATTTAACCATTAATTGGTCAAAGGATACAAATACATATATTGTCAATAAATAGGTCTTCTATTGTGATAACTGACCTCCCAGCCCAATCATGAAAGGCTTTGTCTGTGGTTGAGGGTGTAAACTGATGATTTTTTGCAACAGGGGCACAAACTGGCATATTTCTAAGAGAAAGGGCTCATCTGAACTGTGTCCAGATCCTAAAAGAGTGTTTCACAGTTGGATTTGAGGTCAGTTTAGATACAGAGTTCAGAAGAGGGAGATTTGAGCAAAGCAGTGAGTACAAGGAGGTATGAGGACAGGAGGACTTTTCCATCTGCAACCATTTAGGGGTAGTATCTTTAGGTGGAGATTCCTTCCAATGTAACATGGATCTTATATTGGCAGCCAAATAGTAATACTGAAAGTTAGGGAGGGATAATCCTCCATATTGACGATGTTGTTGTAGGATACTTCTCCTTATTCAAGGATTTTTCTTATTCCATATAAACCTTGAAATCAGTTCGTTTACAGACATAAAGAAGGATTTAGATCAAAATAAAGGGATGCACTGAAACATGTATAGAAATTTCAGCAGTACGTTCATTTTGATTGTGTTAATTCTTCCTCCTAGTGACAGCTGTAGTAAATACCAACCCTCCAGGTCTCGTTTGAGATTGTCAATAGTGGTGCAAAGTTAGTTTTGAACATATCTTTGAAGTTTTGTGTTATCCAGATTCCTAAGTATTTAAACTTTTGTGGGCTCATTTTAAGGGGGAAATGTTCAAAGTTGTTTTGTTCTGCTGTCATATTAATTGGCATAATTTCACTTTTTTATAGGTTAATTTTATATCCTATGTTTTGCCAAACTCTTCTAGTAGGTTCAGTGTGACTGGTAAACTAGTTATAGGGTGGGATAAGTACAAAAGCATGTCATCAGCATATAGGGATACCTTATTCTCTAAGTCATATCTCTGAATTCCTTTTATAGTGGCTTCACCGCGTGTTGCTAATGCAAGTGGTTCAATTGCGAGGGCAAATAAAAGTGGCGACAGGGCAGCCTTGTCGGGTACCACAATGAAGAGGAAAATAAGAGGAAAGATTACTGATTGTTCTGACAGCTGCTAAAGGTTAAGAATACAAAACTTTTATCCAAGAGATGAATCCCTCACCAAAGCCAAACTACTGAAGGGTATAAAAAAGATCGTACCACTCTACCCGATTAAAAGCTTTTTCAGCATCAAGTGATATTAGTATTTCTGGGGTTTCAGGTGAAGTGGGACCATAAAGGACATTGAGTAAGCGCCTGATGTTAAAAGATAAGTGACGCTTTTTAATGAAGCCTGTCTAATCATCAGCTACTATTGAGGGCAGGACTGTTTCTAAGCGGCAGGCTAGCATTTTTGAAAGGATTTTACTGTCCACATTTAGGAGTGAAATAGGACGAAATGAATTACATTCTAAGAGATTTTTGTCTTTTTTAGGGATGAGAGAAATAACTGCTTGTCGCATAGTCGGTGGAAGAGAGCCAGTAATGAGTGATTCTTCAAATACAGAGAGGAGAATAGGAGGTAGTTGGTCAGCAAATTTCTTGAAGAATTCACTAGGGAACCCATCAGGCCCAGGGGTCTTTCCAATTTGCATAGATTTAATTGCGTTTGTAAGTTCTGTTATAGTAAATGGTTTATCTACGTGAGATGAAATTTCATTATCAATTCTGGGGACATTTATTTCCCTGAAGAATGATTCAAATAAAGCATGGTTGCCAAGTGATTCAGTATCGTACAGTTTCGAATAGAATTTACGAAAGCATGAGTTAATTTTGGAGTGGTCTGTATGTTTGATACCAAATTCATCTTTTATCTCAGCTCTAGTTCTGTTCATAGTTTCCAGATGGAGTTGGTGGGCTAGAATTTTTCCAGTCTTTTTGCTGCATTCATATATTTTACTTTGGGACTTATTTATTAAGTTTTCGATATATCTGGTTGATAAGAGATTGAATTCTGTTTGGAGAGTCCGCCGTAATTTAAGTAGGTTGTCAGATGGCATGACAGCAAGTAACGCATCTAATTTAAGAATATCATTTGTTAACTGCTCAAGTTTCATATTGTGTTTTTTTCTTTGCTGTGCACTATATGATATTATTTGTCCTCTAAGATATGCCTTCATTAATTCCCACACTGTTGAGGGTGATATTCCAGGGGTTTGATTATGTTCAAGGAAAAAGGATATTTCGGTTGACATGAACTTCACAAAATTTTCTTTGGAAAGTAATAAGGTATTAAGACACCAGGGTTGATAATTACTGTGGGAGGTTGGTATGTTTATTTTATTTATTTATTTATATAGCGCCATTTCACAATAACAGTCATCTCATAACACTTTCAACTGTAGAAAGACCCCAGCAATCAGGCGATCCCCTGTGAGCAAGCACTTGGTGATGGTGGAGAGGAAAAACTCCCTTTTAACAGGAAGAAACCTCCAGCAGAACCAGGCTCAGGGAGGGGCAGTCATCTGCTGCGGCTGGCTGGGGGGTGAGAGGATAGAGAAGATGAAAAGAACAGACATGTAGAGAGCAAACAGCACAATGAGGACTCAATCTATGGGAGAGAACAAGCAGATGTTAATGACCAGCAAAAAAAAATATTTCATTGAGAGTGAAGAAAGGAGTGAGGCCCAGTGCATTATTGGAGGTCCCCCGGCTGACTAAACCTATTAGCAGCATAACTAAGGGAGGGTTCAGAAACACATGATTCCTCCCTAATTGTAGGCTATATCAAAAAGGTAGGTTTTAACCCTATTCTTAAAAACAGAGATAGAGTCTGACTCCCGAATCCAGATTGGCAGCTGGTTCCACAGGAGAGGAGCTTGATAACTGAAGGCTCTGCCTCCCATTGTACTTTTGGAGATTCTAGGTATTACAAGTAATCCAGCATTTTGGGAGCGTAGTGCTCTGTTAGGATAATACAGTAATATCAGATCTCTTAAATAAAAAGGAGCCTGATTGTTTAGAGCTTTGTAAGTAAGAAGGATTTTAAACTTAATTCTAAACTCTATGGGAAGCCAATGAAGGGAGGCCAGAACCGGAGAGATATGATCTCTCATTCTAGTACCTGTTAAAACTCTTGCTGCAGCATTTTGGATCAGTTGAAGACTTTTTAAAGATGTTTTAGGACAACCTGATAATAAAGAATTACAATAATCTAATCTAGAGCTAACAAAAGCATGGATCAGTTTCTCAGCATCACTCTGAGACAAGATGCGCCTAATCTTGGCAATATTATGCAAATGATAGAAGGCAGTCTTAGAAACAAATTTAATATGTGAATTGAAGGACAGATCTTGATCAAAAATAATTCCAAGGTTCCTCACAGAGCTA
The DNA here is from genome assembly GCA_020510985.1 of Pholidichthys leucotaenia. Taxonomy (NCBI): domain Eukaryota; kingdom Metazoa; phylum Chordata; class Actinopteri; order Cichliformes; family Pholidichthyidae; genus Pholidichthys; species Pholidichthys leucotaenia. Next base: position 204,849,578 of record CM035844.1, read on the forward strand.
TTAAGAGAAAGCGTAACTGCATCCAAACTGAAAGTTTGACTTGGAAAGGTATTTCTAAGGTTTTTTGGACCAACAAGAATGACTTCAGTCTTATCAGAGTTTAATAGCAGGAAATTACAAGTCATCCAAGCTTTGATTTCTTTAAGACAGGCTTCCAACTTGGCTAATTGATTACTATGGCTAATTGATTACTATGTCTTCAGATTACTATGTCGTCACTCACCAGTGGAAGGAGTCGTTTATCCAGGAAGAAATAATCTACACGGGAGTATGTTCCATGGACTGGTGAAAAGAAAGAATAGCTTCTAGATGTTGGGTTTCTAAAGTGCCACACGTCATTCACGTTACTTGTATTAAAGTAGAACTGAACTGAACGGCATTGAACGGCACTGGGTGATAGTACATACAATTATAAAGATAATTTATCATTGGCACCCCCTCCACAAATCCCGGAATCTTGGAGAAAATCGCGATTTTGAATTTCCCGCCCTGAAAAATCAGACAAATCCGCCGATTAACCGGAAGTGCAGCCGGAGTTCCGCGTGACGTCACGAGTGTGACACAGTCCTCCATGTTTACCATTGCGAGCACGTCGACACTGGTTGTTTTTGGTACATTTTGTCATGATAGTCGACTACAAAACACTTCCATCACCTGGGAAGATCTGTTCAGTGGCCAAGGAAAGCTGTCATGGCGACGAAAGAAAAGAAAGGGGGAGGAAAAGCGACCGGGAAGCGATGCGTTTCTAGATATAGATATTACAGTGATCCCTCACGTATCGCGTTTAATGGGGACCAGAACCGACCACGAAGTAGCGTCACCCCCCCCCCCCCCAAGGGCGTCACAAGCACTATTTTGCACAAAAAGGCACAAGAGAACAGCGAAAAGTGCCACTAAGCAACACGAGCGATAAAGAACAATGAATGCGGTCTTCCTTCGCTGGGTATGGGTGCTCTGCAGGGAGAGAAGTGGGTAAAACATCTCGGCCAATCAGCTTGCGAGGTAAAACGTCTCGGCCAATCAGCTTGCGAGATTCCCGAGCGGTGAAGAGGTGGGCGGAGAGGAGTGGAGCGGTGGTCAGAGAGGTGGATTTTGAGTTGTGCGGGCTCTCCGTGTTGATACCTGATGTTCTAATGTACTCTCCCTGCCTTCTGCTAGCGCCCGGGCAACTTTCGTGCCATTTTTTCTGAATTTTGAATTTTTGATGAATATTTTTGAAAAATCCACGATGCACTGAGGGCGCGAAAGGTGAAACGCGAAGTAGCGAGGGATCACTGTATTTATAAATAGCACAGTCAAATGCAGAGGCCAGTTCTGTTCATGTGTATTGCCACTATAGTCTGTAGAAGTATTGTAATACATAGCCCAATTTTTTGAATGAATGAATGAATTTATTTATTTCGGATAGTACAGTACAGGTTGAAAGAAACTGAATGATATAACAACAAGGTCAAATTGAACAATGACTCATCTGGTTATACAATTCAACGTAAGTTATCCGAAATGGGTGATGGCTGAAGCCGCAGCTTATATTGCCCACCCATATTCTATCCAAGAATTCAAAAGAGAAAACAGGCAAGAGCGATTACAATTCAAAACAAAACTAAGACAAAATATGACAGAGAAAAAAGAAAACTAAGCTACAACACAACACAGGCTGGATATGTTACAACTCGCCGCTCATTAGCGGCGCCAGCTGCGTGCACACTTGCGCCTCGTCAGCAGCGTGGGATATAAGCCACTCTGCCCTGGGCTTCGGCATGAAGCCGTCTGATTCCTTCAGCCCTCTTGCTGCAGAGGAACCCCCTCATCTCCCAGCAAGATCTACAGCGTAAGCATACCTACCTTTGCCTTTCCAGTCTCTCCCCTGTGCACAGGTGTATTCCCCGGCGGCGGACCTCGCCTCTGCATCGCCGTCTGCCAGCTGCACACAGGTGCATTAGGTCGCTATCTCCCGGGCTCGCGTGCACGCCTGCCACCTGCCACACTCCTGCATCCTCCTCTGTCTCGTCACTGATCCTGAATGCCTCTTCACTCTGAAAACTCTGGTGTTCTTGACTGCTGGAACTGCTATCATCTGCCATTGTTGTTTTGTTTAGGGATCACACTCGTGACGTCAGGCAGCGTCGTCTGCACTACTTCCGGTTTGTTTGGCACTGCCAGCCAGAGGCAAAAGTTTATCGGCTTATAGCTTGGCCATCGCACGGCCTAAAAATTTCTTTTATGTGTTGAAAAATACAATAGGTAATAAGGAATTAATCTGCTATTCTACTTTTTGCACCAAAAGGTGGGTTCAGTTCTACTTTAAGAAACAGCTGCAGTTGATGAGCCATATTAGATGTGGACACAGTTGTAGATGAGCTATGGTCCAGGGTAGGTGATAATGCACAATTCATATCTCCTCCAAATATTAAATGGTGTGTATCCATATTTGGGATTTGGGCAAAATAATAATAAAAAAAAAGTGTTGTCATCTCAATGTGGTGCATATACTGTACATTAACTAGAATAACTGGTGTGTTATACAGCCTGCCTGTTACAATTAAGTAACGCCCTCAGAGGTCTGTCTTGACCTTTGACATGACAAACGGGATGTTTTTATTAATAAGGATGGCCACACCTCTAGATTTGGAGTGGAAATTTGAGTGGAATGACTCTCCGATCCATCCTCCCCTGAGTCGAGAATGATCAGAAATTCGGAGGTGTGTCTCCTGAAGATAAGCAATTCCCATGTTTAATTTACCCAAGCGATTTAAGATTTTCCTTCGTTTGATGTGGCTGTTTAGGGATTTTACATTTCAGCTTATAAAGGTTACATTGCATCCAACTGGCTTATTTGAGATTTCTGTGTTAGTTGTGGTCATATTTAAAACAGTGATATTAGTGGTGTATAGATTTTGTATATATTTCTATTCTTTGGAGTTTTGAAAGAACCCTTAAAAAAGAAAACTAACAATAATGGATAAAAAAAAAGTTGAAATAAGGATGTTATTAAGGTCTGACACAGTTAACCCCCAACCTTCACCTGTCAGAACTAGGTGATTCCCCAACCCCACACAAAAACATCTACACATTCAAGTGCTTATTGGAGAAAACACTAACTCTAAGACAACATAACTCTGCTGTATATGGAACGTGACTTTGTGTGAGGCACTTTACACAACAACAATATAATAAAAGTATTTCTAGAACAAAAGTGTGAAAACAAATATTTCTTCCAACATCTACATACCGAACACAGTCATAAGACAAAATAATAACTGTGGTAATGATGTGCTGCAAATTCTTGTCCAGTTGGTTTGTTATGTCTCATCAGTTGAAAGTAGGGCAAATAAGTGGGGGGAGAAGAAAAAACAGTATTCAAGTTTGTTAAGTGCCTTCAATTTAATTGTTAGGATCAAATATTTTAAAAAAACAAAATGGACAGCACCATCCATCCATCCATCTTCTACCGCTTTTCCGGAGGTCCGGGTCGCAGAGGCAACAGTTCAAGCAGAGAAGCCCAGACTTCCGTCTCCCCAGCCACCTGCTCCAGCTCTTCAGAGAGGATACCAAGGCGTTCCCAGACCAGCTGGGAGACATAGTCTCTCCACCGAGTCCTGGATCTGCCCCGGGGTCTTCTCCCAGTGGGACGTGCCCGAAACACCTCAAGTGGGAGGCGTCCAGGAGGCATCCTAATCAGTTGCCCACACCACCTCAACTGACTCCTTTCAGTGTGGAGGAGCAGCGGTTCTACTCTGAGCCTCTCCCAGATGACTGCGCGCCTCACCCTGTCTCTAAGGGTGAGTCCAGCAATCCTATGGAAAAAGCTCATTTCAGCCGCTTGTATCCATGATCTCATTCTTTTGGTCATTACCCAAAGCTCGTGACCATAGGTGAGAGTAGGAACGTAGATTGACTGGTAAATCGACAGCTTTGCCTTAGAGCTTAGCTCCCTCTTCACCACAACAGACCGGTACAACGTCTGCATCACTGCAGATGCTGCTCCGATCCCTCTGTCAATCTCTCGCTCCATTCTCCCCTCACTCGTAAATATCATCATCATCATTATCATAGCAGTCTGTTGTGGGCGACAATGACTGTTTCATTTAGGTCTGATCAGATTCCTCCACACAGCTCTGTCCTTAGCCTTCCACTGCCAGGAACTCCTATGTCCAACTTCAAGTTTCTTTTTACAGTGTCTTTAAATCTGAGCCTTGGGCTACCCTGATTGCGTTTGCCCTTGCATAACTGTGAGCAGAGTAACTGTCGAGGGAGACGCTGGTGGTCCATCCTCTCAACATGTCCCAGCCATCTCAGGTTCATCTGTATTAGCATGTCCTCCATTGATGGTAGACCAGTTCGTTTCAACACTTCTGTGTTGGTTAACTTGTCTTTCCATGAGATATTCATTATGGCTCGAAGGTGTCTCATCATGTACGCGTGGAGTTTCTTCACCTGCACTCTGTAGACGGTCCAAGTTTCAGCACCGTACAATAGAGTAGCCAGTACTGTCGCTCTGTACACTTTGCATTTCACATGGATAGACACATGTCGATTGTTCCACAGTCTCTCCCTCAAGTTTCCAAACACAGCGCTTGCTCTTCCCATTCTGAGAGATAGTTCATCCTCCAGCCTAGCATTCTCTGAAACAGTACTCCCTAGATACTTGAAAGTCTTGCACTTGACTAGTGGCTCTGTACCAGTGCTGATCCCTTCTGGTAGTGATGTTGATAACTGGAACTTTGGTGGTTGATAAAGGCACTCTGTCTTCTTGATGTTGATTTGGAGGCTGAATTGGCTAGCTGCTCTTGCAAATTTTTCCACTAAAGATTGCATATCTTCCTTGCTATGTGCAACTAGAGCACTGTCGTCGGCAAAGAGCATTTATCTTACTACCTTTATCGATGTCTTACTCTTGGCTTTAAACTGTGCCACATTGAACAAGTCTGCTTCTTTCCAGAATCAGAATCAGAATCAGCTTTATTGGCCAAGTATGCACAACACATACAAGGAATTTGACTTTGGCTAAAAACTTGCTCTCGTTGTTCAGGTGAAGGATTTAAATAAGGATTCAATGACAACCAGAGTATGTACAGTAAATTACAGTCTGTCCACGTTTCTATAAAAGGATGCAAATATATACAGGAATATATGCAGTTATTTACTCGGACTAACCACACTTTGCAGAAATATATGAAAAAATATACAATCACACAGTATTTCAATGTGGACTCAGATTCAGTGATATAATGTGAATGAAGTAAAAAGCAGTGTGAGAGTTATGTGCAATGTAATAATGGATGAAAAGTCATGAGTACAGCAACAGGTAGGACTAGGTGAATGTTAGGAGTTCATCAGAGTGATGGCTTGAGGAAAGAAACTGTTCCTGTGACGGGTGGTTTTGACCTTCAGTGATCTGTAACGACGACCAGAAGATAGAAGTTCAAACAGTTTGTGGCCGGGGTGTGATGGGTCAGCACAGATGTTTCCCGCCCGTTTCCTGGTTATGGACCGATATAAGTTCTCAATGGAGGGTAGGTCGGTACCAATGATCCTCTCCGCAGACTTAATGATCCGCTGCAGTCTGGTCTTGTCCTGTTTAGTGGCAGATCCAAACCAGACTGTGATGGAAAAGCAGAGGACAGATTGGATGATGGCGGTGTAGAAGACAACCAGCAGCTCCTGAGGCAAATCAAACTTCTTGAGCTGACGCAGAAAAAACAACCTCTGCTGGGCCTTTTTCCGGACAGTGTCAATATGGGAGGACCACTTCAGGTTCCGGGAGATTGTGGTACCCAGAAACTTGAAGGAGTCCACAGTGGACACTGTGCTGTTGAGGATGGTGAGTGGGGGGAATGAAGGGGGGTGTCGCCTGAAATCCACAGTCATCTCCACCGTTTTGGCTGGGTTAAGTTCAAGATGGTTCTGGCTGCACCAGAGGATCAGCTGCTCCACCTCCCGCCTGTATGCAGACCCATCATCATCCCGGATCAAACCGATGACTGTGGTGTTGTCCGCAAACTTCAGGAGCTTCACCGAAGGGTCCTCTGAGGTGCAGTCGGAGTAGAGGGAGAAGAGCAGTGGGGAAAGGACACATCCTTGGGGGGCGCCAGTACTAATTTTTCGGGAGCTGGATGTAAATCTCCCTAGCTTCACCTGTTGCCACCTGTCAGTCAGAAAGCTGGAGATCCACTGGCAGGTGGAGGGGGGCACCTTGAGCTGGAGGAGTTTCTGATGAAGAATGCCTGGGATGATGGTGTTGAACGCTGAGCTGAAGTCGACAAACAGGATCCTGGCGTACGTCCCTGGGGAGTCGAGGTGTTGCAGGATGTAATGTAGTCCCATATTCACTGCATCATCCACTGACCTGTTTGACCGGTAGGCAAACTGCAGTGGGTCCATCAGGGGGCCTGTGATGACCTTCAGGTGGTTCAGCACCAATCTCTCCAAGGATTTCATGACCACAGAGGTCAGGGCAACAGGTCTGTAGTCGTTTAATCCTGTAATAGAGGGTTTCTTGGGAACTGGAATGATGATGGAGCGTTTGAAGCAGGAAGGCACTTCACGCAGCTCCAGTGATCTGTTAAAGATCCGGGTGAAGATGGGGGCCAACTCGTTGGAGCAGACTCTCAGGCAGGACGGAGACACACCATCAGGTCCTGCAGCCTTCTTGATGTTTTGTCTCTGAAAGACCCGGCGCACCTCCTCTTCACAGATCATTAGTGCTGGTGGGAGGTCAGAGTGGAGGAGGGATGGAGTTCCTGGGGCTGCAGATAATCCTTTTGTGTGGGTGGGTGGTGAGAACTGTAGGTTCTTTTCAAACCTGCAGTAAAAGCTGTTTAGGTCATTAGCCAGCTGGAGGTTTTCCGCAAGGTGGGGGGATGGTCTCCTGTAGTTGGTGATATTCCGTAGGCCTCTCCAGACAGAAGCAGAGTTGTTAGCTGAGAAGTTTTTTTGTAACTTCACACTGTAGCTCCTCTTAGCAAGCCTGGTCTCCTTCGTCAGCATGTTTCTGGCCCGCTTGTACAGAGTCCAGTCACCAGTCCTGTAGGCCTCCTCCTTGGTCTGACGTAGCTGCTTCAGTTTAGGAATGAACCAGGGTTTATTGTTGTTGTATATGCAGAAGGTCTTGGTCTGCACACACATGTCCTCGCAGAAACAGGTGTATGACGTCACAGTGTCAGTGAGTTCATTTAGGTTAATGGCTGCAGCTTCAAAAACACTCCAATCTGTGCAGTCAAAGCAGGCTTGTAACTTCAGCTTTGATTCCTCAGTCCATTTCTTCACAGTCCTTACAACAGGCTTGGGAGTTTTTAGTTTCTGTCTGTATGTTGGAATAAGATGGAGCAGGCAGTGGTCAGAAAAACCCAGAGCTGCACGGGGGACGGCATGATAGGCATTTCTTAAAACTGTGTAACAGTGGTCAAGTGTATTTGTGTCCCTGGTGGGACATTTAATATGCTGTCTGTATTTAGGAAGCTCATTTGTGAGATTAGCTCTATTGAAATCACCCAGAATGATAAGCAGAGAGTCTGGATGTTTTTCCTCCACCTCTGCTATCTGGTCAGCGAGGTGCTGCAGTGCCTCCGTTGTACAAGCAGCAGGCGAGATATAAATTCCGACCAGAATAAATGAGGAGAACTCTCGCGGTGAATAAAAGGGTTTACAGTTTATGAACAGTGACTCTAGGTTAGGGCTACAAAACTTCTTCAACACTGTGACATCAGTACACCAACCTTCGTTTATGTAGAAGCAGATTCCACCACCCTTAGTCTTTCCAGAAAATTCTCGGCTGCGATCAGCGCGAAACAGTTGAAATCCGTCCAGACGCACCGCGCTGTCCGGGATGTGTTCACTCAGCCAGGACTCCGTGAAACAAAGGGCGCCAGATCTGCTAAAATCCCGGTTTTTGTGAGTCAGGAGCAGCAGTTCATCCATTTTGTTCGCCAAACTGCGGATATTTGCCAGATGGATCGATGGGAGCGGCGTGCGAAATCCTCGTTTCTTCAGCCTGACTAACGCACCGGCACGTTTACCACGCCGCCTTCGTTTCCGGCCAGCGCCAATAGCCGCTGCTCCCACAGCTAAGATGGACTGAAAAAACTTCAGATCAGCAGCAGTAACTGGCGGAGAAGTTGCATTGGGAGGTAGTCTGAGTGAAAGTAGTTCCTCCCTTGAATAGGTGATTCGGACAGAAGAGCAGAAGTCCAAAAAAACACACAAAATTATCAAAAACATCAGAGAGCAGAAGCCAGTGGCTGCCATCCGCGGCGCCATCTTGGATTTTTTTTTCCTTGTTTGAATGTATACTCCTTCTGAAGTGTTTTTGAAAGCTACCTCAAGCATGGCTGCCAGATATAGCAAGAAGAGTGTAGGTGCCAGCATACACCCTTGTTTCACCCCGTTGCTTACTGGAAAGTCTTTAGATACTGAACCACTCATTGCCACGTTTGCTTGCATACCTGTATGGAGTGTCTCAATCAGGCTGACAAACTTCTCTGTACAACCATATTTCTTGAGTACCTACCAAAGTCCTTGTCACGAAACAGTATCGAAGGCTTTACTGAAGTCTATGAAGACTACATAAAGCGGCATGTTCTGTTCAATACACTTTTCTTGAACCTGTTTCAAGCAGAAAATCATGTCCGTTGTGCTTCTTCCACTTCTAAAGCCGCACTGGGTTTCCAGTAGTACATTCTGCAAGATGTGTTCATTGAGTCTGTTAAGTAGTACACGTGAGAGGATCTTACCAACAGTGGCTAGCAGTGACATACCTCAGTAATTTCCACAATCTTTCCTGTCACCTTTCTTGAACAAAGGCACAATACTTGCATCCTTCCAGTCTTGAAGTACTTTCTGGGCATCCCATATCTCTTGGATGAGCTTGTGCAGGCAGTTGTTCAGCTGAACACCACCAAATTTCCACACTTCTGCTGGAATTCCATCCCTTCCTGGAGCTTTACCATCCTGTGTTGTCCTGATAGCTGCCATTTGTTCATCAAAATTTGGTGATTCATCCAGACTTGATACAGCTGGTCGCTGCACTAGAGCTTCTTTGGCCTCTTCAGTGAGATCTCCAGGGTTGTTTAGTAGTTGCTCAAAGTGGTGTGCAAATCTGTCCAGGATCTTGTCTTTCTCCTGCAAAACCGTTTCACCATCCATAGCCTTTAGTTGGATCAATCCTCTTGGTTTAGGGCCATAGATTTCTCTCAAACCTGTGAAGAATGTTTTCATGTCCTTTCTGTCTGCTGCAGTTTGAAGTTTCTCCGCTTTTTCATCCCACCAGTTGGACTTCATCTCTCTGGTGTACTTCTGTAGCTCTCTCTGAGCCTTTGAGTATTTCTTCTTCTTCGACCTTGTGTTACACTGTAGGTTTTCCTGCCTAGCTGTATTCCTCACTTCTAGTAGTTTCTTCAGGTGTTCATCATGCTCATCAAACCAATCTTGATGTTTCCTCTCAGGGTAGCCTAATACATCACTCGCAGTCTGATACACCATATCCTTCAGTGTTGCCCATTTCTCTTCTATGTCATTCTCTGAGTTGTTGCTGTCCCAGTCTTTCAAGTTTTCATCCATTTCCTGTGTAAGTTCTTCCTGCTTCTTTTGTCCTTTCAGTGCACTAGTGTATAGCTTCCGTGGTGGCTTCACACCTGTCCTGCAGTGCTGTTTTCGTCTCCAAATCCTTAATCTAGATCTCAGCATAACATGATCAGTACCACAGTCCGCACTTCTCATTGCTCTGGTGTCCAATACATCCCTTATGTCTCTCTGCCTGACTATGATGTAGTCTAATAAGTGCCAGTGCTTGGATCTTGGGTGCATCCATGTCTTCTTGTGTGTGTCCTTGTGCTTAAATAGAGTGTTGGTTATCACAAATTTGCACTCTGAACATAGTGCAAGTAGAAGTTCTCCATTAGCATTGCACTTGCCTACTCCATGACTGCCTAGCACTCCTTTCCATTTCTCAGTGTCCAAACCAACTCTGGCATTAAAATCTCCAACGAGTATCAGCCTGTCGTCAGTCGGTATACGCCTGATAGTCTTATGTAAATCACTGTAGAACTCTTCCTTCACCTCCTCTGTGTTGGTCATTGTTGGGGCATATACTGTACACTGATGAGTGTGACTTCCGCTGTAGTGGGAGTCTCATAGTCATTATCCTGTCGTTGATTGGCACCGGTTCCTCATCAAGCATTGCTGCTATCTCCTTTCTAACTGCAAAGCTCACTCCTACTTCTCTCCTTTCTTGAGTTGATCTCCCACTCCAAAAGAAGATGTACCCATGGTCTTCCAAGCTGTCATATCCAGGCAATCTTGTTTCACTAAGTGCAGCTATGTCTACATTGTACCTGTTCATTTCCAGGGCCACAAGCACGGTCTGTCTTTCTGGGCGCTGTGATGTTGTTCTGTCCAACAGAGTGCGTACATTCCATTCTGCTACAAACAAGGCTGCTGTTTTCCTCTTCTTTTGTCTTCCTGCTCCTAGCTTACTTTTTGCTGCCTTTCGGAGTGTGAACAGATAAGACCCCAAGATACTTAAACTCCTCCACTTGGGGCAGGAGCCTGTCCCCAATCCGGAGAGGACAATCCACGTTTTTCCGGGTGAGGACCATGGACTCAGACTTGGAGGTGCTGATTCTCATCCCAGCCACTTCACACTCAGCGGCAAACCATCCCAGCAAGAACTGTAGGTCATTGCTGGATGAAGCCAACAGGACAACATCATCTGCAAACAACAGAGATGAGATCCTGTGGTCACCAAGCATGACACCCTCCGTTCCCTGGCTGCGCCTAGAAATCCTGTCCATAAAAATTATGAACAGGATCGGTGACAAAGGGCAGCCCTGGCGGAGTCCAACTGTCACTGGGAATGAGTCCGATTGAGTGTTGGCAATACAAACCAAACTCTCACAACGGTCGTACAGAGACCGAATAGCTCATAATAACAAGCCCAATACCCAATTCTCCCGAAGCACCCCCCACAAAAAAACACGAGGGACGCGGTGGAACACCTTCTCCAAGTCCACAAAACACATGTAAACCAGTTGGGCAAACACCCATGAACCCTCGAGGATTCTCGAGAGGGTAAAGAGCACCAACCATATTTAAATATGAAGAATGGTTATTATAAGAATTATAAAGAGAATAGCCATTATAAGAATGGTTATTCTCCATCATTTCTGTTGTCAGTCTCTTGCTGGATCTGGCAGGATTTTAGTTTTCACATAAGCCATGGCTTCATCCGGGCTTTGAAACCATTTTTCAGCTCCATTATGTGTGATTCGGAGTCGTGCAGGATACAGGAGTCCGTACTTGACGCCGTCCCGTCCACGGAGTAGTCGTCTCACCTTGATGAAGGTGGATCTGGCCTGCACAACACTCGGAGGATAATCTGGGAATATGAGGATCTCGGTACCATTGAAATGGAGCAGTCCGGATTCCCTGGCACGGCGGAGGATGTCAGTGCAGTCCTGGTAGTAGTGAACTTTCCCCACAATGACTCGGGGTCTTCCGTCTCGGTTTCGTATCTGTAGACCCCTATGAGAGCTGTCGATTAGGATGTCTTTATCCATTTTTCACGCTTCTCTCAGTAGTTTGGAGACTGCGGCCGGTGTGTTTGAGGCTGGAGTCTCAGGGACGTTGAGTATTCGGATATTGGAGCGCTTCATCCTTCCTTCCATATCCAAGCATTTTTCCTGTAAGTTTTTAACTTCTTTTTCGACGTTTCCCACTCGAGTTTGCAGCAAGGCTTCATTGTCTGAGTCTGATGAGAGCGCATGTTCCATGTTTGACGTGGTTGTTTTCATCGTCTCCACTTCGGAGCGGATAACCATGATGTTGCTAGCTAGCTCTGTTTTGACTGCCTCTAGGTTGGACTTGATAGTTTCAAATTCTTCTGCCAGGGCAGTTTTAAGTTCAGACCCGAAGAGTGCTGCAATATCCGTTTTCAGTGATGCAAGGATTTCAGCTTTCAAGTCCGCAGTGTCCGTTTGGTCATTGGGTGGAGGGGTGCTACTTTGCAATGATGAGCTTGAGGCTTTGGGCTGAGCTGTAGAGGCGCCGCCGGTGTACAGTGATCCCTCACTTATCGCGGTTAATGGGTTCCAGAACCGACCGCGAAAAATGAAAAACCGCGAAGTAGCGTCACCCCTAATGACGTCACCCATAAATAATACGTACGTTCATTCTCTCACTCTCTCTCTCATATGATACGTGTGTGTGTGTGTAAGTGTACATACATACGTAGATGTAAATAAAGTGTACATAAATATGTTTTTAGAACTCTTTTATTCTTATAACAAGATACGTAACTCAAGATGAAGATGATTTACTGCACAGGTTAATGAGAGCTTTACTGCTCCTCAGGTGACGCCTCATCGTCAGGTGCTAGAGGCGCAGGATCGTCGAGGGCAGCTTCCGATAGAGCTGGAGAAGCTGCAGGAGGTGGCGTAGTGGCTCGACGGGAAGACTATTTCGCACAAAATGGCACAAGAGAACAGCAAAAAGTTCCATCAGAATCAGAATCAGAATCAGCTTTATTGGCCAAGTATGCACAACACATACAAGGAATTTGACTTTGGCTAAAAACTTGCTCTCGTTGTTCAGGTGAAGGATTTAAATAAGGATTCAATGACAACCAGAGTATGTACAGTAAATTACAGTCTGTCCACGTTTCTATAAAAGGATGCAAATATATACAGGAATATATGCAGTTATTTACTCGGACTAACCACACTTTGCAGAAATATATGAAAAAATATACAATCACACAGTATTTCAATGTGGACTCAGATTCAGTGATATAATGTGAATGAAGTAAAAAGCAATGTGAGAGTTATGTGCAATGTAATAATGGATGAAAAGTCATGAGTACAGCAACAGGTAGGACTAGGTGAATGTTAGGAGTTCATCAGAGTGATGGCTTGAGGAAAGAAACTGTTCCTGTGACGGGTGGTTTTGACCTTCAGTGATCTGTAACGACGACCAGAAGATAGAAGTTCAAACAGTTTGTGGCCGGGGTGTGATGGGTCAGCACAGATGTTTCCCGCCCGTTTCCTGGTTATGGACCGATATAAGTTCTCAGTGGAATAAGTTCTCAATGGAACTTATTCCATGCGGCGAGCCTAAGCAACACGAGCGATAAAGTGCAATGAATGCGGTCTTCCTTCGCTGGGTGGGCGCTCGGCAGGGAGAGAAGCTGGGTAAAACGTCTCGGCCAATCAGCTTGCGGGGTGAAACGTCTCGGCCAATCAGCTTGCGAGATTCCCGAGCCGAGCCAACACGAGAACAGCGAACAGAGAGGTGGATTTTGAGTTGTGCGGGCTCTCCGTTTTGATACATGATGTTCTAATGTAGTCTCCCTGCCTTCTGCTAGCGCCCGCCCATTATTTCTCAATTTTGAATTTTTGATGAATATTTTTGAAAAATCCGCGATGCACTGAGGGCGCGAAAGGTGAAGCGCGAAGTAGCGAGGGATCACTGTATTTGTATTTTTTTTTTTTTTTTACTTATTTGTACCCGTAGGTAGATTTGGTTTGCAGTCTGGTGACAAGCCACCGGCTGCTGGTCGCTGCGTGCGCGAGCGCCCTAAACCTACATGTTTTTGGTATGCGGGAGGAAACCGGAGAAATCCCGGAGTAAACCCACGCAACACGGGGAGAACATGCAAACTCCACACAGCTCACTGTTGGTCGGGGGCTGGGATCGAACCCACGATCTCATGATCCCCGCGATCCCCCGGCCGAGGGTAAACTGTGCTGCCACAGTGCTAAACCACTGCGCCACCGTGCAGCCCACGGTGGCGCAGTGGCCCATTTTCGCAGATTATTTGCCATTGGCACAACTAACTCGCACTCCACAGAAGAGGTAGCAATAACGATAACGTCTTAACTTTGTTTCGTAGCTTTTTGTTGTTGTAAAGTGCCTGAAAAAGATTTTAAGCTTAAATTTCAGCAGAGCACATTGTCAAAGCTGCCTACTCCATCGCCTGCTCGCTAGCGCCCCCAACTCACTGTTTTTTAAAGTCACATTCCATAAAGTTCATGGATTTGGTCAGATTTAAGGCAGCACAAATAATGTACAGGGCAGTTAATAATCAACTTCCAACCAATATACATAAAGTGTTTAATGAAAGAGACAATTATTACAATATGAGAGGAGAGTTAAACTTCACAAAACCTAAGGATCGAACAACAATGAAGAGTTTGGGCATATCTGTCTGTGGGGTGGATTTGTGAAACAGTCTGGAGCTGGAACTGAAACTACGTACAAACAGAAACCAATTCAAAAAGAGGCATCAACTTTATTTTTTAAAAGAATATATGTTAGAGTAATAGTATTAATATGCAAGATGCACTAAATTTACACTGGGACACTGGCTGAATACTTGTGTGGTAGGTGGGTGTATATTTAAAGCATGTTGTTCTGTGCTGGGTATGCATGTATGGACTGTATGTATGTATGGATGAATGGATGGATGTGTGTAAATGTTGATATGTATGAAAAATATAGCTAAAAATGTCTATTTGGGGCTCTAAATAGAGATATTATGTATATATTTCACATGGGTTGTATTTAGGGAAAAAGTAGTTGGAGTAAACAAGTATTAACTTCTTCCTTCTCCTTTTCAAACACTGTACAGCATGTCACTTTTTTATTACATTTATTATCTGTTTTTACTTTTTTGTTCGAAATAAAGTATTTCATCATCATCATTGTTTAGTTTCTTCTATTTCCAATTATTTCCTTAAGATGCAGTGCATCCAGATCTCAGGGCCACTGTATGATAGACCATTGATTCATTCATTCATTCATTCATTTTCTTAACTATCTAATTCTTTTTGGGATACAAAGTTGCTGGAGCCTTTTGCAGCTTCTTTGAGTGAGAGTTGTTCACCCTGGACAGTTCACCAGTCCATCACAGGGTCAGCACACATTGATAGCAGAATGTATTTTTTTCTGCAACTGAAGACATAGTTTAACTGACATCTGTTCCATGTGTGAGGCTAAAGCTGTAAAACATGACAGATAGGCAGCCCATCCAAACTTGACCTCACTGACAGCCACTACGGAAGGATGGTGTTGAATGCATTTGGCTTAAAAATGACTGGTACCGATGACTTTGTTTAAACTCTGCTACGCTTATTGTGGCAAAATCCACACTTAAAATCAGCTTTCTTTCATCTTTTGCATGAAAATCCAGTCTAAGTTCTACCATAGGTTATACTGCATCTTTATTAGATGTTCACACTTCAAACAGCTGACAAATGGATCACTGTAGATGCACTCAGATGCCCAAAATAAACCTCCCCCCTTCCCATTCACCAATTCCCGGGGGACTTTGTTTTCTCTAAATTATTTGATTTCTCTTCTTTGGAAGCAGGATAACTGACACAAGCACAACCACAAGCTGTTCACTGAGGTCTTGGCTTTACACACTCTTCGAGTTTAGTGTCAGATTCAGTAAAATCAGTGACGATAAACCCAACTACTCCAGACAGCTTTTTATTTTCTTAGGACTGAAGCAGTGGTTAGTACGAAACTACTTCTGGTTTCACTAATCCATCTCATACTTTTGTAAGACTAAAGATCAGCTTACTATAAGCATTGTTGCAAAAGAAATCAACACCCAGCACAGCGTGAATCTCATTATGAACCACTTATTGATGTTTTTCTTGCCACTCTGAGGCTGCACACCCTCACCATCGCATGACAAGTCTTCAGTTCAGTCCCAGTTTTAACTCTTTGGTATCAGAGGAATGTGGCTGACAGCATCTGTTAAAGATCTGAAACGCTCCACACACCCTCCCAGTCTGCATCCACAGACTCAACCACGAACAGCTGGGCAGGGTTTCAGTCAGACTTCTGGCTGTTGGGTGGAGGAAGCCCTCCGTTTGGCTCTGCCACCCAGCCTTCATCCAGCCAAATATTAAGATCGAGATCTCACTCTCAGAGGAGCTGAGCTCCTTTGAACCAGTGAGATTAATCAGCTCTCAGTTAATTTATAATTCATCATATGCAAAAGAAAGATTTAAAGTTTCTGGATGAGAGTCAACAACATGTACTTCTCATAAAGTAATAAAAATATAGAACAGACTCAATTTTGGGAGCTTTGAAGATTGGTAGTTGGGGAAGTATGATAAAGCACAGCTGCAGTAAGGCTTTAAGTAATGAGTGTTAGGTCTTCAGCTTTTTTTTTTTTTCAACTAATTCTGTTTCTCCAGAAATTTTAGCAAACAAGCATACTATACAGTTGTAGATAAAAAGAAAATCATTCACTAGAGACATCTCTGTTCCCCATAGAATGATTTAAGACTGAGATGGGCAAGATAGTTTTTTTATATATCTGTCTCTAAAGACGGGATGTATTATGATATGATGATGTCCGCCCATCCGTCCGTCCATATTACTGACTCCTCCCACAGTTTTCAAGCTACAACTTTTTTATTTCACACAGTGTTTGTACATGTATTGAAGATGTGCATATCATTAGGATTTTGATTTTGGATAATTTTTGTCAAAATTACAGGTTTTAGGACTCATTTTTTGCAATGCAATTTCAATAGCAGACATGTGGTTTGTCCAGCTAACTCCTCCCACAGTTTTCAAGTGAGGACATTTTCATTTCACAGAATGTTTGTATGTTTTGAAGATGTGCATATTGTAGGGGGTTAAATCATTTAAATCTCCTTGCAATTACATGGTCATTGGCTTTATTACAAATCTACACTATATTGAATTTTGAATTTGTAATTGAGTTTCCGGTCGTTGGTGTGCTAGCTGTCCACTATCGATAATGGCTAGTGTGTGGTGCTCTTGTTTTGATGATTGTTAGTGTAAATAAATCTGAAATTGCCTTTTATTGTAAGTCAAGTTATCTGAGTGGGATTTATACTCTGAACATGATAGTTTGGCCTTTGTAGGTTCATAACTAGTCGTTCCACATCATACAGTAACTAGTGGAAATGGTAACATGTTAAAAAACAAATTGGCTCCAGTGGCTCATCACTGTGTTTTGTACAGTCACTAGTTCAGATCAGTTGCATTTAAGAGTTGTGTCACAAACCTACTGCCCACTGATCCCAGTCTCAGCAAAAAAATGTTCAATTGCACGTTTTGTCACTGAGAGAAAACGTACAGAGGCATGTGAAAAAATTTTTTTAGTGCAGTGGGTACGTGGCATTTAGCTTTAAGAAAGGTCTGTAAGGGCGTTTGTTTTTTTTGTTTGTTTTTAGTTTTTTCAATTTCATTTTTGACTTTCACTTTCAGAATTGACCAACTAACCCATACTTTAATGCCTAACCCTAACCTCACAGGAACCTTTCATTAGTGGAGTGAAAAACAAAGTAAGGAAAAAAAAACGAAAAAAAAAAAAAGGTCAGTGAGAGACAAGAGTGGGAGTTGAACTTGTGTGAAAGAGCTGTGTAGCTAACCGTCCACCATCCCCCTTCCAACTGAATGAGCGTTAGGAAGCCAAAGTAAACGATGCATTGTTCTGCACATGCGCGGTGAGGACTATATGCACAGTGAGTGAACTTGTAAAAACGTACCGAGGCATGTTTTTGTTTTTGTTTTTTAATTTAACGTGCAAATGTACATTTTTAGAGGGGAGGGAAAACGTTTATTAGATACATTTTTTACTGAGACAGGGTTGGTCCACCAGTGTGGCAGGAGTGCTCAGTGTTTCCCCTGGCTTAAAGACCTTGGTGCGGTGGCAACATATTTTTCCGAGGGGGCGGGGGGCAGAAAACACATGACACTATTGTAAACGGAATATGTTAATTTTATTCAATTTATTTATTTTTTTAATTTGCACAGTAACTTTACATACGGAACTTACCATTTGAAGTGTTTTACAACCAAGGCTTGAATGTTGGAATATTGGGCCAGTTGGGATCCCACCCAGACATCCTGTGTTTGGACGTTTTACTGACGTCATCCTTCTATCCTTCCTCTGCTCTCACCTCTCCTGGACCCTCTGCCTGAACACTTTCCTCTCCTTGGCTCCTCTCTTCTGTCTAATCTTGCCCTCTCTGAGCTCTGTCTAATTTAGGTTCTCTGTCTTGTGTATGGTGGAATACGAACAGGTTAGAAAGTATCAAGTGTCATGTAAATTAAAAGTAGACAACCAAAAATTTCTAGTTAAAGGTACAAAGAGCACCCACTTAAAAACTTGAGTAATGACTTTAGTCTTGAAAGTTTGAGGTTTTTCTCCAAAATTTATAACAATTTTATAGTTTTCTACTTTCCTCTGTAAATTTATCTAAATTTGAAACCATTTTCTTCAAATTTGTCATTTCCTTTTGTAAAATTGACTCTTCTTGTACATTTGAGACTTTATTATAAATTTGTGGATTATTTTATTGCTATTTTGTCATGAATTGCCCTTTCTGGGCAGAGAAAACGAGACCCAGGCGCTGAACTGCTGTTAGTGTAATTTATTAAAGCAAAGGATAAACACAAAGTTCCACGAGGTACTCAAAAAACAAAGAAGCAAACAAGAGGGCAATTTACTTACAAAAAGACTTGCCAGAGCGAAGCAGGGCTCTGGTGGAGATGTGAAGTGACAAGCCAAAGCAGCGACAAGGTCAAGTGAAAAACAGGGCTCTTAAATATGGTTCAAAATCCATCACATAACAATTATCAGGTGTGGGTGCCCGAGCAGGTGGGAGAAGGGAATAATACCTAATCAGGATCAGCTGGGTGAGTGAGGGGGAGGCAGAACACAAACTGACAGCTGACAGGCATTCCCACAAGAAGCTTCATGCCCCTAATACTGTAGCTGTCAACAGAAAAAAGGACAATACTGAAGATGTAAAGGAACAGCATACCATACCAAAGTGTGATTATAAATAAGTACAGAAAATAACAAGTATAACACTAACACAAACCGAGAAATGACAAGCAGACATAAGTACATAATCCAAAAGGGCATAAATAGCAACAGATGACTAAATACACAGAAAAAGCCATGAGACAGAGTCTGGCGGAAATCCTCCAGCCCTCAGCTCATGACAGAGCCTCCCTCTCAAGGGGTGGATCCTAGACGCCCCACGGTAACACCAAAAGAAAAAGAACCCCCCCACCCCCAGCAGGAACCACAATGACCTACCCAGGGTGGGTGGTGGGGGGAACAGGCCAGGAGGGAACAAAACAGCCCCGCTCAGGATCCACACCAGTCACTAACAATGGATTAGGCCCCCCAGGCCAAGGAGCTGGAGAGTTCAGGGGGGTGACCAAAGTCCCAGGCCTGGCAGATGGCAAGGTGGTCCGAGTTGGGTGGCCTGCTGGAGATCATGGGCCACCCAACCCAATGGCTCAGTCCATCAGACAGCCGACCAGAGTTCTTAAGCCACCTGAATTGGAGAGGTGGCACAGGAGGTGGCTCCCCCACGGGGAGGCCCAGCGATGGGAAGGAGAGTCAAGGAGGGGGAACCACGACAGCGCCCAGCAGAGAAGGAGGGGGGACTATGACAGCGTCTGACAGAGGAGGAAGGGGAACCACAATGCCCTTGGTCAGGCCAGCAGCACACTCGGTGGTCTCGAACTGGGAAGTTAAACCCGCGGGGGCTTCAGGCTGGAGTGAAGTAGCACCCACGGTGGCTCCAGGCTGGAGCAATGCAGCACCCACGATGGCTCCGGGCTGGAGCATAGAAGCACGCACAGTGGCTCTGGGCTGGAGCATAGCTGCACCCCCAGTGGCTATAGGCAGGAGCAGAGCTGCATCTTCGGTGGCCCCAGGCGGGAGCGGAGCTGCACCCTTGGTGGCTCCAGGTAGGAGCGGAGCTGCACCCACGGTGGTTCCGGACTGGGCCAAAGCTGCACCGGTGGTGGACCCGGACTGGGTCCCGGCTGCACCCTCAAAGACCTTAGCTGGAGGGGAAGTGGCAGCCACCGAGGAGCTGGACCCATGGCGATCTCAGAAGGTGAACCTGGATCCACGGGGCATCTGGCACAGGTGGATCTTTCTCCGTGACCCTGGAAGAAAGCTCAGCTAAAGAATGCGCATACACAGGGTCAGGATCAACAGTAGCGGTGGAGTCCGGCGAGGTGAGCTCAGATGCGGCTGATGGCTGCACTTGACTCTCCCCACCTAGAGCCAGGCAAGATTTCTCCAAAAGGGGAACAGAGACAAAGGAGTGTACTTGCCTGTACTCAAGCTCCACCGCTGTCCAGGACTTCGACGATCCAGGCGACGATGTATCTGATGTGGTCTTTCGGGGGTCCAGCTCCCACTCTGCTGCGGCGGACCCTGCAGCAGGCATGGTGGTCAGTGCGATCCTGGTCTCCTCTGGCGAGGTAACCCATGAAGGTGGTTCATCCTGTGTGAAGTCCAGAGGTGATTCCTCTGCTGGCGCTGGATCCTTAGTCACTGAAACTGGGAGACACTCTCTCGCTGGCACAGGCTTCAGGTCGGAGGCAGTGCCCACTTCTTGTCCGGTCCACGGCTGCAAGGCTGGGACTTGGTCCTCCGGACCCGCAAGCTCCTCTGTCACCCGGTGGCCCAACCCTGGGACTGGCGGGTGCTCAGGAAAAATAGAAGGAGACACGGAGGGAGCAGGAAAGAAGGGTATAGCTGCAGCAGATGGTGAGGGCTCAGAGAATTGGACAGTCTGAGCCTCACCACCGGGAATCAGACAAGGTACTTCATGTTTAAGTGATGAATAATAAGGATAAGGGATAAGGACCTGCACTTATATAGCGCTTTTTCTAGTCTCAAAGACCACTCAAAGCACTTCACTAGTACTAACCCTCTCTTCTAAGGGCCTATAGGAGACATATATCTAGGGACAATTTAGAACAACCAATTAACCTAACATGCATGTCTTTGGACTGTGGGAGGAAACCGGAGCACCCGGAGTAAACCCACGCAGCACGGGGAGAACATGCAAACTCCACACAGAGAGGTTCCTACCCCTGCCAGCCTGGGGATTCGAACCTGGAACCTTCTAGCTGTTAGGCAACAGTGCTAACCACTGCACCACCGTGCTGCCCCAAGTGATGAAAAAGCACTTGCCTGTGTTCCCGGAGCATGATGTTTTCTGCTGCAATTATACTACACCAGAATAATCTGCCCTCTCCGCGACTGCAGCTGTCATGGACCCCTCAGAGGATCGTAGAGGAGCTGACTCTGCAGGCATGGTGGCGGGTGGAGCCGGGAAGCAAACGACCAGTCCATCAGCAGCTGGACAAATCACAGAGGAAGAGGGAGAACAAGCAGCAATAGCAGGATTGGCTGAGGACATAGCTGGAGAAGAAAATTCTGAGGGGGTCACTGTGGGAGATTTCTGCCTCGGTGAAGGAGGGGCTGCTGAAGAGGAGGTGGATGCATTCTTCCGGCGGGATTTCTTGGATTGGGGGGGATGAGAGGAAAACGGAGGCATAGACTCACCGAGGAGGGGGAGAGGCTCTGGAGTCAGGGGGCACTCCACCATCAGTTCCAGCTTCGGTTCCCTCGGTGAATATTCCTTTAGCTCCTGTGCCAAGTCCGGAGGAGCTACGGCTTAGCCTCCAGCAGGAAGTCTGTCTCCGCCAGTAAAACCCGCCTGCATTCCTCCAGCTCCCCGGCCGATGGAGCAGGCCAAGGTTTGGGAGGAGGAAGCGGGGCTGCCGCCGGAGAACGACGAGAGACTGGAGGCTTCTTTTTGCGTGAGCGTTTGTTCTTCGTTGGCGCAGGCGTCGGCATTGGAGCTGATTCCCCCGGCTCATTACTCACAGATGGAGGGACAAATATGGGAAGAAGTAGGTCTGTGAGCTCGGGGTAATCCCACAGGCTGGGCATGCCTAGAGCGCCTGCGCTGCGCCCTCCTGACACTCTCGGGCTGCTTTGGGGGTACAAGAGGCGCAAGCCTGTAGCAGGATGTTTTCCAGCAGGCTCACTGATCACCGTTCCATTTCGTCTAGTCCTTCCATGTTGATGGGCATGGTAATCTCAGTGAGGGGAGAAAAAAACAAATAAAGAAGAAAAAAAAGGAAAACTAACTAGCCTCACCGCTGAGGAATGAAAGAAACAAAATTCATATAACTCACAGCAGCTGGGTCTCAACTGGCCGACGCTTTCTGTCATGAATTGCCCTTTCTGGGCAGAGAAAACGAGACCCAGGCACTGAACTGCCATTAGTGTAATTTATTAAAGCAAAGGATAAACACAAATTTCCACAAGGTGCTCAAAAAGCAAAGAAGCAAACAAGAGGGAGATTACTTAAAAAAAGACTCGCCAGAGCAAAGCAGGGCTCTGGTGGAGATGTGGAGTGAAAAGCCAAAGTGGCGTCAAGGTCAAATGAAAAACGGGGCTCTTAAATGTTCAAAACCCATCACAATAATTAGCAGGTGTGGGTGCCCGAGCAGGCAGGAGAAGGGAATGATACCTAATCAGGATCAGCTGGGTGAGTGAGGGGGAGGCAGAACACAAACTGACAGCTGACAGGCACGCCCACACGAAGCTTCACGCCCCTGACAGCTGTCAACAGAAAAAAGGACAATACTGAAGATGTAAAGGAACAGCATATCGTACCAAAGTGTGATTATAAATGAGTACAGAAAATAAAAAGTATAACACTAACACAAACCGAGAAATGACAAGCAGACATAAATACATAATCCAAAAGGGTATAAATAGCAACAGACGACTAAATACACAGAAAAAGCCATGAGACCGAGTCTGGCGGAAATCCTCCAGCCCTCGGCTCATGACATATTTTTTGTCTATTTTTAAAATAAAATTACTGTTTTTTAAATAAATTTGAAACAGTGTGGTATTTTTTTAACTTTTTTCCTTATAACAATTTACTCAGCTAGAACTGAGCCTTGTGGGAGTCCGTTTTTCTGCATGGAGAATGCAGAAAAACGGACTCCCACAAGGCTCAGTTCTAGCTCCAACTCTGTTCAACCTCTACATAAACGACCTGCCTACTACAAAATCCCGCAAATTCACCTATGCAGACGACATCTGTTTGGCATTCCAAGCACCAGACTTTGAACCACTGGAACGGGTGCTCACGGAAGATCTTGCCAAACTGGACCAGTTCTGCAAAATCTGGCGCCTAAAACCAAGCCCAGCAAAAAACGTCTCCAGTGTATTCCATCTCCACAATGCAAAAGCTGCCAGAGAACTAAACATCCACCTGAGCGGACTCAAGCTTAAGCATGCCCCAAATCCAACTTATCTTGGAGTGACCCTTGATAGGACCTTATCCTTCAAGGAACATCTAAAGGGGACGGCTGCTAAGGTGAAGGTACGAAACAACCTGCTCTGCAAGCTCGCTGGTGCAAAATGGGGGGCGGCAGTCTCCACCCTGCGCACCTCAGCACATGGCCCTTTCATACTCTGTAGCAGAATATTGTGCCCCTGTCTAGTCCAGGTCATCCTACACACACCATGTAGACACCCAGCTCAACACAACCATGAGAACTATAACTGGAACAATCCGCTCAACACCACTCCCCTGGCTCTCTGTACTGTCAAACATAGCCCCTCCACACATCCGGCGAGCAGCATTAACTCAAAGGATGCTCCAAAAAGTTAAAGATTCTCCTCACTTACCAATCCATGCAGATATCTACACTCCACCCACTGCCCGACTTTCATCCAGACGGCCGATTTGGAAAAACCCTCCCCCAGCTGACTTTACCATCCAGACAGCTTGGCAAGAGGAATGGGAGACCAAGGAGGTCCCAAACAAACAGCTGGTGATAAACCCCAACCAACAGGTCCCGGGCACCAACCTCCCAAGGAGACAGTGGTCTACACTCAATCGCTTCAGGACTGGACATGGCCCCTGCTTGGCCAGCCTTTACAGATGGGGCAGTAGCCCTAGCCCACTGTGCGCATGTGGAGAGGAGCAAACAATGGAACACATCATAGAGGCTTGCCCGCTCCAAAGACTGGAAGGAGGATTACACACCCTCCATACAGCAAACCAGGAGGCAACTGCTTGGCTTAAGGACTTTGCATTCGCTAAATAAATAAATAAACTGTTTTTTAAATAAATTTGAAACAGTGTGGTATTTTTTTAACTTTTTTCCTTATAACAATTTACATTTTTGACCATAATTTTTGCAGAGCCAGAACAGAACAATAATTTAACTCTGATTTCAAAGAAAAAAAATATTAATAAAACTGTATTTAATGAAATAAATTAACTTAAATGACCAAAGATGCCGTTATTTTTGTTATAACATTTCTGTATATTTATAGTTTTTTAGAAATCTCCTCACAAACCAGACAGCAGGAAAAACTTCCCTTATTTCGAAAGCCAAATGTTGGTACGTTAAGTTTGTCTGAAGGCTGCTGATGGATTAAAGTCATTGACGTCATGAATATCGGTCATCTTAACTTGCCAGGTACATAATAATGAATATAAATTAGTTAATTATTAACTAAGGTAAAAGCATCTTTTTATTCTTGTCTGAAATAAGAAAAAACAAAAAACTAACCACACGTGTTATCTAAGCCAAGGGTCCCCAAAGTTTTCAGCCCACAACCCCCAAAATAACGGTGACAGAGACTGGCAACCCCCACTATCCCCGGAAGTGACTGATGCATAAGAAAACATACGCACAGTTTGATACATCTGTAGATTCATCTAACTGCAAAGCATATTTCCCTTTCTTCACTCTGTCAATCAGCTGACACTTTATGTCCTGGGCTATGTCTGTGATGCGCTGGGATACGGTCCCATCAGACAGCGGCACTGCTTTCAGCTCCCATGCCTGTTTATCCCCACGCATTGTCCGACTCAGCGATAGCAGTGGGTTTTATTAGGGTTTCTCTGATTGTGTGTGGCGTTTTTGCCTGTGCAATTAAATATGCAACCTTTAAGCTTTGATAGTGGTTGTTATTTGATTAGTTATGACTTTCTTTTGCCCCCCCTCATGGATCGTCACCTTATCGTGGTGGGGGGGTTTGCGTGCCCCAGTGATCCCAGGAGCTATGTTGTCCGGGGCAATTTGCCTCTGATAGGGTCTCCCAAGACAAACTGGTCCTGGGTGAAGGGCCAGACGAAGAACGATCCAACAGACTCTCATGATAAATTGTATATCAAGGATTCAGTGTACCCCGCCCGGTATGGGGTTACCGGGGCCCCACCCTGGAGCCAGGCCTGGGGGAGGGGCTCGAAGGCTAGCGTCTGGTGGCCGGGTTTCCACCCATGGGACCCGGCCAGGCTCAGCCCGAAGGAGTTACATGGGTCCGCCCTCCAGTAGGTTCACCACCTGCAGGAGGGATCATGGAAGTCCGGTGCTATGTGGATTAGGTGGCAGTCAAAGGCGGAGACCTTGGCGGACTGATCCCAAGCTTTCTAAACTGGCTTTTGGTACGTGGAATGTCACCTCTCTGGTGGGGAAGGAGCCTGAGCTGGTGTACGAGATTGAGCGATACCGGCTAGATATAGTCGGCCTCACCTCAACACACAGCTCCGGTTCCGGAACCAGTCTCCTGGAGAGGGGCTGGAGCTTGGCCTTTTCTGGAGTTGCCCCGGGCGAGAGGCGACGAGCAGGGGTAGGTATTCTTGTATCGCCCCACCTTGCTGCCTCTATATTGGAGTTTTCCCCGGTGGACGAAAGGGTTGCTTCCCTGCGCCTTCGGGTTGGGAAACGAGTCCTGACCATCATTTGTGCCTATGCACCAAATGATGTTTCAGAGTACCCACCCTTTTGGAGTCTGTGACTGGGGTGCTGGAGGGTGCTCCTCCTGGAGACTCCATTGTCCTACTGGGGGACTTCAATGCGCACGTGGGCAACGACAGTGAAACCTGGAGGGGGGTGATTGGGAGGAACGGCCTGCCCGATCTGAACCCGAGTGGTGTTCAGTTATTGGACTTCTGTGCTAACCACAGTCTGTCTATAACGAACACCATGTTCAAGCATAAGGGTGTCCATATGTGCACCTGGCACCAGGACACCCTAGGCCGCAGGTCGATGATCGATTTTGTTATCGTGTCATCAGACCTGCGACCGTATGTCTTGGACACCCGAGTAAAGAGAGGTGCAGAGCTGTCAACTGATCACCACCTGGTGGTGAGTTGGATCCGATGGCAGGGGAGGAAGCCATTCAGACCTGGTAGACCCAAACGTATAGTGAGGGTGTGCTGGGAGCGTCTGGCTGAGGCCCCTGTCCGGGAGGTCTTCAACTCCCACCTCCGGAAGAACTTCAACCACATTCCGAGGGAGTCTGGAGACTGGAGTCTGAATGGGCCATGTTCTCCACCTCTGTTGTTGAAGCGGCAGCCCAGAGCTGCGGCCGCAAGGTGGTCGGTGCATCTCGTGGTGGCAACCCCCGAACCAAGTGGTGGACACCAGTGGTGAGGGGGGCCATTAAGCTGAAGAAGGAGTCCTATCAAGCTTGGTTGGCTTGTGGGACTCCCGAAGCAGCTGAGGTGTACCGGCAGGCCAAGCGGAGTGCAGCTCGGGTGGTTGCTGAAGCAAAAACCCGGGTATGGGAGGAGTTCGGTGAGGCCATGGAACAAGACTTTCGGTCGGCTTCAAAGAGATTCTGGCAAACTGTTCGGCGGCTCAGGAGGGGAAAGCAGCTCCCCGTCCACACTGTGTATGGTGCGGATGGGACACTGTTGACTTCAACTGGGGATATCGTCGGGCGGTGGAAGGAATACTTCGAGGATCTCCTCAATCCCACTGATACGCCTTCCACAGAGGAAGCAGGGTTTGGGACGAGGGGGATGACTCGCCTATCACAGGGGCTGAGGTCGCCAAGGTGGTTAAAAATCTCCTTGGTGGCCGGGCCCCGGGGGTGGACGAGATTCGCCCCGAGTACCTCAAGGCCCTGGATGTTGTTGGGTTGTCATGGTTGACACGCCTCTGCAACATTGCGTGGAGGTCGGGGGCAGTGCCTTTGGCATGGCAAACCGGGGTGGTGGTTCCTCTCTTCAAAAAAGGGGACCGGAGGGTGTGCTTCCAACTTTAGAGGGATCACACTCCTCAGCCTCCCTGGGAAGGTCTATGCCAAGGTACTGGAGAGGAGAGTCCGGCCGTTGGTCGAACCTCGGATTCAGGAGGAGCAATGTGGTTTTCGTCCTGGCCGTGGCACATCGGACCAGCTCTTTACCCTCTCGAGAATTCTTGAGGGTTCGTGGGAGTTTGCCCAACCAGTTTACATGTGTTTTGTGGACTTGGAGAAGGCATTTGACCGCGTCCCTCGTGGATTTTTGTGGGGGGTGCTTCGGGAGTATGGGGTATCGGGCTTGTTGTTACGAGCTATTCGGTCTCTGTACGACCGTTGTGAGAGTTTAGTTCGCATTGCCAACACTCGGTCGGAGTCATTCCCAGTGAGAGTTGGACTCCGCCAGGGCTGCCCTTTGTCACCGGTCCTGTTCATAATTTTTATGGACAGGATTTCTAGGCGCAGCCAGGGAACGGAGGGTGTCATGCTTGGTGACCACAGGATCTCATCTCTGTTGTTTGCAGATGATGTTGTCCTGTTGGCTTCATCCAGCAATGACCTACAGCTCTTGCTGGGACGGTTTGCCGCTGAGTGTGAAGCGGCTGGGATGAGAATCAGCACCTCCAAGTCCGAGTCCATGGGCCCTCAGCCGGAAAAAGGTGGATTGTCCTCTCCGGGTTGGGGACAGGCTCCTGCCCCAAGTGGAGGAGTTTAAGTATCTTGGGGTCTTGTTCACGAGTGAGGGGAAAATGGAGCGAGAGATCGACAGACGGATTGGAGCAGCATCTGCAGTGATGCGGACGTTGTACCGGTCTGTTGTGGTGAAGAGGGAGCTTAGTTCTAAGGCAAAGCTGTCGATTTACCAGTCAATCTACGTTCCTACTCTCACCTATGGTCACGAGCTTTGGGTAATGACCGAAAGAACGAGAGTCGCGGATACAAGCGGCTGAAATGAGCTTTCTCCGTAGGATTGCTGGACTCACCCTCAGAGATAGGGTGAGGAGCTCAGTCATCCGGGAGAGGCTCAGAGTAGAACCGCTGCTCCTCCACATTGAAAGGAGTCAGTTGAGGTGGTATGGGCATCTGATTAGGATGCCTCCTGGACGCCTCCCACTTGAGGTGTTTCAGGCACGTCCCACTGGGAGGAGACCCCGGGGCAGACCCAGGACTCGGTGGAGAGACTATGTCTCCCAGCTAGTCTGGGAACGCCTTGGTATCCCCTCTGAAGAGCTGGAGCAGGTGGCTGGGGAGAGGGAAGTCTGGGCTTCTCTGCTTGAACTGCTGCCTCCGCGACCCGGACCTCCGGAAAAGCGGTAGAAGATGGATGGATGGATGGATGACTTTCTTTTGGCCTTGCAATTTTCTCTCCTTTTGGTAGAAAAAAATCCGCTGGTTTAGCGGCAAGAGATGGGTGCTTAGTTTTCAAGTGTTTGAGCATTTTTACGGGCTTTAAACTCTCATATGCAAGCACCTCGGTGCACACTACACATTGGGGATGATGTACTTCACTGATAACGATGCATGAATCCATACTGAATATAATCCTCTCGATACTTGCAACACTTGGCAGCTGCTCCGACTGTTTATGGAGCCATGTACAGTGCTGTCCTCCTTCTCCTCCTCCCCCACACCAGAAGTCGATGGCCTTTCTGACAGCATTTCTCCACTCTCTGCTGCCGTCTCCGCTGGCCTCTCTGCATTGTCTTTGGTCAGTATTAACCACCATTTCTTTTATAAAAATAATATCCTGGGCTTAAAGCGTAGTGTATTGATTTGAGCTGTTCAGACGAAATCTACTGGTGCACACTGACCTGTGTGTGACCTGTGACATTTACTGTGGCACAGTTAAAGTGACATGTCACCTGCATAATCACCTCAGGAGGATTCTGAAAATCATTTTGTGACCCCCCCACCCCCACCCCCGTCTCGGGACCCCCACTTTGGGAATCTCTGAGCTAAGCGATTCTTCCATTATTGCTCCCAGTACCAGCGGGTTAAAACCATGATAAATGCTTTCACTGCTCACATACCTCTTCTGATTTTTTTCCCCGTTTAAAGCACTTTAATAAGCTCATGCTTCGGACAGCGACAGTCGTAGTGAGACACTACCTACTGACTGGAACACGTGGGCAGGGCGCTTCTGAACTCCGCGCGGATGACGGTCACGCGCATTGTTCGTGTGCGCGCTTGCGGACCATCTTTCCGTCATATTTTTTTTTCTTAAATTTATATTTCCTGATAGAGTGGCAGAAATTTTTCAGGTGTTGCGGGCCGCTAAATGTTACCAGAGGAAATCCTGAGTGCTGGTAAATGAGTGAGGCTCAGCCAGTACTCACCCAATGCTCAGTTCAGCTCCTGAAGATACCAGCTTGCACTTCCACCAGTGGAGCTGAATAGATAACAGTGTGTCAGATTTACAGATGTTAGGGTCTGGGATACAAGGATGAACCACTTAATGGCCCATGACGGGTGCTGTGAAATCAGACCCACTTTAGAGCCCACTCACACAGCAACATCTGGCCTAAGGCAGATTCTTCTTCTTTTGAATGGTGCAATCGCTTCTTGCTGCACTTAAAGCCAGCCAAAGCTCACAGCTTTGGCCCTCCTGGAGAGGTGAGCTTTGGCACTGGTTTGGTTTCACATATGCTACATAGCTACAACACCAACACTAGTTTGTCAGGCCAATGTTCTGATGAAATCTGAAAGAGCGGTGCTCAGATAGGCTCAGGCACCAGCACTGGCCCTCGTGGGAAGGGGGTAACAAAGATCTCAATGCAGTCCCGTTCTGATTCAGCAATACACTATTGCTATGGACGTCGTTTGGTCACAGTTGTCTGCGTCATTATTTGAAAGGGAATACGCTTTTGTGATTGAGCCCTAAAGTCTTCACAATGTGACTGGAAGTTTAGGCACTAAAACTGCCTGGTTTGGACTGGGACGAGATTGTGGGATTGCTGTAAACATGTTCCTTTACAGCTGTAGTCCTGCCTGTTGATATGAGATGTCTTACTACTCTGTGAAGCCAAAAGCACCTTTTGCGTCATGTAATGACACTAAAGCCCCCTTTAAACCGCATGGAGATCGTTGAGAGATTGGGCCAAGTTTTGATCTTTGGGAACTCCTTGTGTATTTTGGACTGAGTCAAAACTTTGAAGAGTCTGTGGTGACTGTGCAGATCACTGAAGATCATTGATAGGTCAAAAATTGACCAGATCTCTCAACAATCTCTCAGTGATCTCCACCCCTGTGTAAATGAGTATTAGGGCTCTGACCAAATGGTAACATACTACAGCCCAGAGTGAAACTGTGGTAGAGATACTGGTATGGGTAATGAATAATTAGTTTCAGATGCTGCCAAGATGTCAAAGTTTTAACTGTTATGATGTTCTATACAAGTTGTAAGGTTTCTGATAGGGGGACTATTAAACAAGGTGGCATGCATATTTAAATTGCATGTTGGGAATTTGAGATCTTAAATGGGTAATGTGCTGTAATCAGTCTTCCCAAACGACTTCCCAAATGACTTCCCAAACTTTGTCTCCCTTTAAAATTCTGAGCCACAACCAGTAAAAAACCCAAATGTCTTCAGTATTATTTGTGAGGGAAGGAAAGCTGTAGTCTGCTCTGTCTTATCAGCATTTTGTGAGGCCTCTGTGGAATCACCCATTGTGGTCGGAGTGGGGAATGGGGACTGTTGGAAGGTTGTTGATGAGAAGTCTGCAGGTTCAGGTTATCACTGCAATGCAAGAATATGTGAGGAATTAAAGATGGTTTGAACAGCAGCAGTAGTAGATGATTTTATCCCACAGCTACTGGTGGAGGCTGAGCTACTGCAGGATGTTTTTGGTTTGAAATGTTGAACAGTTAAGCAGTCCGCTTTCTGTAGGCGTACCTTGGTTTTGCCTACATTCAATCTAAGACAAAGAATGAGACTGTGAGAGGCTTTAAGACAAACGGCGATAAATGCTAATGTTCTAATTTTGAGCTTTGCATATTTATGGAGAGAAACAAATCTGTCAGGGTGAACATTTGGAAGCGTCTCAGATGTCCAAAAATAAATTCTACTTTTTATTATTTGCTCAATTCCTGTGATGTTTGACAATGGAAGGAGTCAGTATTTAACAATGAGCAATCTTGAGGAATCCTTTTGAATGTAGTGCTATTTTTTTTCATTTATAACTATCATTAAGCAATGTTACGCAACAATGAGTGTGGTGTCAATGAATACAGTATCACCACAGGGATTCAATTGTAGGCCCGACATTTAGGGGAGGGCGAGAGACATATCACAGTGGTGATATATTCATGATACTGCGCAACCTCGAGTATAATATTGCTTTTATACAACAGTTCCACAAGCTCAGTTTATTAAATGACAGGAATACAGGACATAAGATTATGACGTTTTTATTTGATTAACCAGTTACTTTGCTTCACTGAGAAAAATAATACCACACAACTTAGTTAACGGTTGCTAAGCACCACAGTGAACATAATAGAACACACGTATAACAAAATTAGACATTGTGCAGTGCAGAAGTCACCATTTATATACATACCTGGTCCTCGTCTTGAGCCAGTTTTTTCTGGGTCACATGACTCGCGCCATCTTGTCAGCTGGTTAGCTTAATAGCAGTGCTGAGGGAGTCCTTCAGGAAGCTACAAAGATGATACCATCACATAGGTGTTATGAGTAGTTATGATTGAGATGCTAATCCAACCTCAGGTCATTCACTTTTGTAATCTGCAAGCGGATGAGTACGCCTGTAACGATAAGAAATTTTGATGGACAATAAATTTTTCCCCAAATTATCGCGATAAGCAATATTTTTGTTGATGTCATGAAGATCATTTTATGTCCCGAATGTAGTGATACTGTACAATGCTAACAGTCTATGTACAACATTTCAAATAGCTTTTAACTTTTATTTATGTTTAACTATGAACAGTACTGTATAAAATCGCAACATCACGCTGGAGGTCATGCTGTTGTCATCACTCCCACTTGTGTTATATTCTTAGAGTGTTTAGAAACTACAGTTATGATGGATGTTATACCAAAAATGTCAGAAATCTATACTTTAACGTCCTGCATTACCACTGTTTCATGTTCAGGGTGAGTCGTGACTGTCACACTCCTCAGCATGATCTGCCCAGGCTCTTTCTTGGCAAGTTGCTAAAACCTGAAGTTGATAATTAAAATGAAATGAAAATTACAAGTAGCTTCTTTTGTCTCTGCGTGAAGTGTGTTTGAGCAAGACTGCTCAGCCCTTTCAGCTGTCTGTGCGACAGCAGCTCACTGCAATTTGACCTTGATGGGAAAAGAATGATAAACAGAGATATAGTGTGTGAGCAACAAGGAGGCAGAAGCGACGAGAAGCTCTTTATCAAGAAAAAAGGTGAAGTTTTCATCTCTCTGTAGTTCCTGTGCTTTCTGTACCAACCAAGAGAATCGATGTTTAGTTTGAGGATTTCACTGAGTTTGGCTGTAGAATGACAAATGTCTTTCCTCTGCTGCTTCTGTCTTCAGCAGACAACACAATAGCAGTGCACCTTCCATTCAGATCATGAAGAAGCTTTACTACAGTATATTCAGTTCTTAGATGTGTGTGTTGATGTACAAACTTCAAACCCTTCTCCTTCCTCTCTCGTCGTCTCTTTGACGGCTCTTGCTGGGGTAACTGGGAGTCTTCTCGTGTTTGCATGCTGTTGTAGGTCATGTTGTCATCCCGGGGGCAGTGGGATGTTGTCGTAATTAGACTAAGTTACTATAATTAGATGTGAGGCAGATTTTTCTTGTGGTTTCACACGTCTCTGGTTAAGAAAGATTTAATAGACGTGAATTTAAAAAAATGAAATACGGGAATTTCTGATTGCTTCATTTTGGACTTGCAGTATGTTTATCTGTTTTCTGTGAATGCATACATTTTAAAGACTTTTCACCTTATCTTCTTGTCCGTTATGAATTGAAAATGCTGTGCAAGGTACAGTAGTTTTGTTGCATAATTTTAATGTCGTTCTCACTTAGTCAGGGATTTCCAAAGAGCCATTTTGTGCAATTTTAGTCCATAAGGTCTACACGGAACCACACAATGAATATAAAATAGACGTTATAAGTATAAACTGGCCCATTAATATTAATGAGCCATATTTTGCTTTACAACAGCTTTTCAATCAAATATTTTTGAATTGTCGATCAAATATTTTGAATTGTCTTGAAAATTTTGTAGTTTTTTTCTAATAAATTTGAACATTTTTGAATAGCAAATGTATTTTGTCTTAAATTGTTTTTACTCATTTTTTCCCCGTAAATTTGTGACTTGTCATAAATTTGCAGCTATTTTCTCAGAAATTAACACTTTTTTCTCAGAAATTTGAGTCTTTATAATGAAAACTTCCTTATTTTCTTATGATTTTACAACTTTTAACATAAATTTGCATTTTTTGATCATCGTGAGTTTTCTCATAAATCTCGAGAAAAAATGCTGTTTTTGTCCCTCTTAGATGATCTTTTTTCCCCACTCATGAACTGTTGTTTTCTTAAATTTCAAAACTTCAATTCAATTTAAATTCTTAAACTTTTAATTTAGAGATTTTTCCTTGTAATGCTGTTACTTTTTCCTCATAAATTTTAAATTGTTGGGACTTCCGGTCTGGACGCCATGGCAACTGCAGCTTAACACTGAAGCTCTCAGACCCAATCCAGGATAACACCTTGAAAATCAAACTTAACGGATTTTTGGAGGAGTGAAAATCAAAAGACAAAATCATCATGTCTAAAGGAAAACAGAAGAAACTGAAATTCTCCAGGCCAGGACACGTATCGGCCGGAGAATCTGAACTGGAAGATCTCTGTTCAGAAGACGAGGAACTGGTGATAGCTAACAAAAGGGTTAGCCTGAAATCACTATTTGAGGAGCTACGACGATTTCGCCAAGAAGTTACGGCCGAATTTCGGGAATTCAGAGAAGAATTGAAAAGGACAAACAGCAGAGTGGACCAGGCCGAGAACCGAATCTTGGAAACAGAGGATCGAATAAAAGTGCTCGAAGATTCTGTGCTAGACCTACGCAAAAGACAAGCAGCTATAGAGGCTAAGCTAACCGACCAAGAAGGAAAACAAAGAAGAGACAACATAAGAATTCATGGTCTGATAGAAGGAACCGAAAATGGTTTTAACTCAATGGCAGAATGCGTGGAATCCTTACTAAGAGAGAAATTGGATATTCCACAAACCACCGACTTGAAGATAGAAAAGGCACATCGTTCATTAGCCGCTAGGCCGGCGGCGGAAGCGCCCCCACGTTCGGTGTTGATAAGATTTTCCAATTTCAAAATAAAACAAGAGGTTGTAAGACTGGCCTGGCAGAAAAAAGGATTTATGCACCAGGAGAGAAAAGTCTACGTGGAACACGATAACGCCCCGGAGGTCCTTAAAAAGCGCAGGGAATACAATGACGCGAAAAAGGTGTTAAGAGAGAAGAAATTGCGCTTTCAGACTCCATTTCCTGCGAAGTTAAGGGTCTTCTACGGCGATGAAACGTGTCTCTATAATTCGGCGGAAGAAGCAGCAGCTGACATGGCGAAAAGAGGGCTCCCAGTAACGGTATTTAAACCCGCAGCAGACCCGAGTGAGAAGATCAAAGCGCAAACATGGACAACACAAAGACCCTCAAAATCCACGGACCAGCAGCGGGAAACCCAGCACCAGAGCGTCACGGATAAACTATCCGTTTTCAGGTTGGAATAGCGACCTTTTTTTTTTTTTTTTTTTTTTTCTCTTGAATCAATCTGCACATCCAACCCCCCTCATACAAGGTAACAAACTTTAAAGGAGATGCATATTCAGCATGTGTAAAACATTTCATGGAACAATCATATTATTTGAAACAAATAAGTCTTTGTAATAAAAAAAAAAAAAAAAAAACTTGTTAAAATAGAAATGTGACAATAATCCACATGTTCTCCTCATACTAACAAATACTGTTTTTGCGTGAATGTTTGATGTGATGGGGGGTGGGAGGGTGCACACAATTTCACAGGGTTTAGGCATAAAAGGAAAAAAAAAAAATCATTACAAGTTTGGATTGGGTTCTGAAACTCACGTTAAAAGCATGGGACTACTTTCAGTGGTAAGAGAGGGCCCTCAACACGTAACAGAGTTTGAGGAATTTCCCTCAGAGCCTTCACTCCATCAAGGCTCTTACAGGGTCTTTAAAAAGACCTCAGCTCAGGAAGTTCTTATGACAGCTTTTTGTTTTAAAGTTTTTTACACTATGTTCTTAATGTTTTTCTTGTTTTTAATGTTCTTTCAGTTTCTGAGTAGCACAAAAGAGGGCCACCACACAGTTATACTAAACAAAACAACACAATGGAGAAACAGGGTGTAACCAAAATAATTTCATATAATGTAAAAGGAATCCTGAATCCAGTTAAAAGATCCAAGATTCTAGGCAAAATGAAAAAAGACAAAGCAGGAATAATATTTTTACAAGAAACCCACCTAACAGATGTGGAACACAATAAACTCAGTAGACAAGGGTTTAAAATGATCTCTTCATCTTCATATAAATCAGGGAGGAGGAGGGGAGTAGCGACATTGATATCAACCAAAATTACATTTGAAAAAAAATCAGAACACAAAGATAAAGAAGGGAGATACAGTTTGGTAACTGGGCGGCTAGAGGGAGAAGATATCACCCTGCTGAATGTGTATGCTCCCCCAGGGGCTAACTGGAAATTTTATAAAAATGTATTCGACCTAATGATAACTAAAGCTCAAGGTTTAGTGATATGTGGTGGGGACTTCAATCTTAGACTGAATCCATACTGGGATGCTTCTGGTAATTCCCCACATCAAAATAACACCCAAAACAGGAAGACTCGGATGCTACTAAAAGAATTGGGAATCTGTGACGTGTGGAGGGAACTCAACCCCAGTGTAAAAGACTATACATTTTACTCAACTCCACATTCATCTTACTCAAGGATTGACTATTTTTTTTTATGTTTAATAGAGACATTGGAAGAGTAAAAACATGTAAAATAGGACTGATGGATCTCTCCGACCACAGTCCGATCTACATGGACTTAAATATCCAAAAATACACAAATAATACATTTTCTTGGAGGTTAAATTCAAATGTCCTGAAAGGACCATTGAAAGATGAATTGGAATCAGATATTCTCAGATATTTGGAAGATAACGATAATGGAGAAGTATCCCCTTTAATACTGTGGGATGCATGCAAAGCTGTAATAAGAGGAAAGATTATTGCAAAACTGGCAACCCAAAAGAAACTAAGACAAGAAAAACTATCCACATTAGAGTCAGAACTTAGGAACCTAGAAAAAGAACACAAAGGCAACACTCATTCTACTGACTCGCTCAAGATTAAGGAAATTAAAAACCAAATAAATGAGATCTACACAATAGAAATCCAGAAGAAACTTACATTTCTGAAACAAAAATACTATGAAGCAGGCAGTAAATCGGCAAAATTGCTAGCCTATAAATTGAGGAAACATCAAACAGAAAGAGCAATCTACAAAATCAGAGACCCAGTATCAAAGGAAATAAAATTCAGAATTCAGGATATTCTTAAAAACTTCGAGAATTACTATAAGAACTTATACTCCCACAAAAAACATAAAAAACGCATCCGAGCATTCCTAAACACATTAAACCTTCCCAACTTACGGAGTCACAAAATAAAACACTACTGTCAGAAATACATCCTAAAGAATTGGAAAAAGCAATTATGAAACTTAAAGCTAACAAATCCCCAGGAGCTGATGGCTATACAGCAGAGTGGTACAAAACCTTTAAACAGCAACTATCTCCTCTCCTCCTGAAAACATTTAATTATGTCCTCCACACAGGGGAAATCCCCCCCTCCTGGAGAGAAGGGGTCATTGCAGTTATACCTAAACCTGAAAAGGATAAACTAGAGTGCTCCAACTACAGACCAATCAGTGTACTAAATCAGGACTATAAGCTTTTTACCATTATCCTTGCCAAAAGGTTAGAAAATATACTGACAGACCTAATTCATTTAGACCAAACAGGTTTTATAAGACAAAGACAGACACAAGACAACATTCGACGCACTTTACACATAATTCATCATATAAAAAAATATAACTTAAATGCAGTCATATTGGGATTAGATGCTGAAAAAGCATTCGATTCGGTTGACTGGTCTTTTCTATATAGAATCTTATCCAGTTTCAATTTTCATAACAACTTCATTAGAACTATACAGGCATTATATAAAAAACCAACAGCTAAAATAAGGATTAACGGTATTTTATCATCTTCTTTTGAACTGGAAAGAGGATGTCGTCAGGGCTGCCCCCTGTCTCCACTGCTCTTTGCAATCTTCATAGAACCTCTGAGCCAATGGATAAGACAAAACCAAAAATTCAAGGTATTACACTTGGTCAGAAGGAACATAAAATAGCACTCTTTGCTGATGACATTTTAATATACCTAGGGCAGCCGAACACTTCTTTACCAGAACTAACCTCAGTTTTTTCAGAGTATGGAGATTTATCAGGGTACAAATTAAACATGCATAAAACCCAAGTTTTAACATTCAACTATGACCCAAATCATTACTCACTAAGCAAACTCAAAACTAACTGGGAGTCGGAATCTATGAAATATCTGGGGGTCAATATCCCGAAACAACTCAACAAAATTATATCACTAAACTATGATCCACTGGTGACAAAAATAAAATCTGACCTAGCAAGATGGAATATGATACCATTCTTGGGTACTGCACAAAGAATTGAAGCAGTCAAAATGAATATACTTCCACGTCTTCTATACCTTTTCCAAACAATACCGGTAGAACCTCCCAAAAAAACATGGCAGGAGCTGGACAGAAGGATCTCAAGATTCATATGGCAGGGCAAGAGACCTAGAATCAGATATAGAACCCTACAGCTAAACAAAGACAAAGGTGGGCTCGCGCTGCCAAATATCAGGGACTACTTTAAAGCCGCACAAATTAAAACTTTAGTAGAGATATGTAACCCAGTCTACACTGCACAATGGAAGGAGATCGAATGCCAAATAACAAGTGACATCCCCCTACAGGCAATAATAGGGAACAATGCCTTACCTAAGCTTTTGAATAACACTAACCCGTGGATAGAGACCCCGCTAAAAATTTGGTTTAAGATAGTCAGAGAGAATCAAACTAAAGAGCCCTATCGACTTCTGCAATGGATTGCCTATGATCAGGACTTTACTCCTAATAAAACAGACACCAGATTTAAAAAGTGGAAGGAGAAAGGGCTGATAAAATATTACGATTTTTTTAAAGGGCAAATCTTAAGAAGTTTTGAAGATTTGAAAAAACAAGGCCTAATAAATCAAGACCTTTACAGGTTCTTCCAGCTTAGACACCACATAAACAATATACTTAAAGAGGAGGTTTTGGAAAGGGCCCAGTCAGGTGTTCTGAAGGTCTTCTTAATGGCATATAAAGGGATCCCAGGGATCAGATACATTTCTAAAATATACCAAGGTCTTCAAGACTTAAAAGGAGACAACACATCTTATATAAAAGAGAGATGGGAAAAAGAGGGGAATTTCACTTTACAACTGGAAATATGGGAAAAGCTAAATAAACAGCAATGGAAAAGTACCTCATCCCTGCAGTGGAGAGAATTTGGATGGAAAAACTTGGCAAGATTTTTCAGAACACCTGCACAAAAAAAATTTACCCATAAGGGATTGAACTGTTGGCGCTCGTGTGGTGAAAAGACTGCAAATCATTTTCATGTGTTTGGTCATGCCCAGTTATCCACCAATATTGGACCAAGGTACAGACAATATTGGGGAAAATATTCAAAATTACAGTTCCCTTTTCTTTTGTAACTTTGTATTTGGGTTTACTACCGGACTCACTGGAAAGACGAGGAGAAAAATACTTATTCAGTGTTTTAATATTGGCAAGCAAAAAAGCTCTAACTAAAAAATGGATGTTGAAGGACTGTCCTACACCTGAAGATGGACTAACGTGATCCAAGACATTTACTCGATGGAAAAGTTGACATTCGCACTGAGACAGGATATGGATGGGTTCATGAACTTTTGGCAACCCTGGACCGCATATGTGTCTTCCATTAGATCTAATCTTTGACAAATACCATTTCAATAATGGTTCCACTCTTTGTTCCAACACTACTCAGATGCTCTTTTATCTTTATTTACTTACTTTTTCTTTTTGTTTGTTTTTTACTGGTTTGTTTTTTTTTTGTTATTTGTTTTTTGTTTTTTTTTCTCTTTAATTTCACTTTTCTTTCACTTTAAAAAAAAAAAAAAAAGGGGTGTTGTAAGAATTAATCTTCCAATGTTGTCAGATATCAGAAAATAAGGGAACATGTGATGAAAATGTAAACAATGCATTGCTGTAACGACCTGTATACCCTTTACAAAAAATTAAATAAATTTTAAATTGTTGACATAAAGTTGCAACATTTTTTCTTTAAAGCTTGCAACTTTTATCATAAATTTGCAACTTTGTTAAAAATAAATTTGAGGATTTTTTTTTGTTTTGTTTTGTAAAAGCCACAGGAAGCCATTTGTTGTAGGGCAAGGTTAAAGTCTCCTGTACTGCTGCATACTATATATTAAATCAATGTGTGATATCAGATTTAGGGTAAATAGCTCTATATGCATATAGGCGTAAATCAAGGTAGAAGGAGGAGAAACATGTCCCTCCCACGTTGGAAAAAACGGAATTTGTGACTTTTTTTCTTGTTAATTTGGTACTTTTTATCTCCGCCAATGAGGTATTGTTTTCATGTTGGTTTATTTGTCTGTCTGACTGCAGAATTACACAAAAACTACTGAACTGATTCTGATGAATCTTTCACCAGAGGTGGCCCTTGGACTACAGATGAACCCATTAGATTTTGGAGGTGATCCAGGTCACGATGGGGATTCTCGATCACTTTTTTTTTTTGCTTTCTTTAATATTTTAACCTTTTGAGTGTGAGATTTTGCGTGCCAATAGTGGCAGAGCGCAGCGCTGCACCTGTCAGCTCACTCTGACATGATCGGCTCCATTGAGGATTTGTAATGATTTGTACTGATCTGCCAGTTTCAGAAGGTGGCAGACATCCATTGGAGGACTCAATGGATGACACGTAATACACCAAAGAAGAAGAACTCCTCATTTCCTTTTCCTATTTTTAGCATTTTAGCCCAGAAAGCTAATATGGCTGCCATCCGTCATCGTACACCGTCACTTAGTCGGCTTTGTATGTGGAAAATAGCCGCGGGATACAAGCGAAATTTATGTGGGATAATCATAAGACTTTGTAGATGTGATAGAGAGCATAAATGACTGACAGAACGCAAAATAACGACCACAGTGGGTGAAAACGCAGCGACCACGGCAGCGAGCGAGTCCCCTTAGCCACCGGTAAGTGAGGAATTTCTGTTTTTTTAATATTGTACTGATTTCTTGTTCAAATACTTTGAAGATAAGATGATGAGGTACCTCTGTACAAAAAACGGGGTCAAAAGACTGAACCATTCTTTGTGTAAATATGTCCAAAGTCCAGTTTTGACTGAATTATGGAATTTAAAGAGGTGCTGTGACATTATGCAAATTAGATGTGTAAATTTATTCCTATCGGAAACTTTGGATCATATTTTACATCTTTCTAATTGACAGTAAGCCATTATCTCTTACCACTTTCAAGTTATAGACCTTGGAAATCTGAACTATTTTATTGACAAAAAATATTTACCACTCTTGACCACTAGGGGTTATGTCGCAATCCGGTGACAGACATACTCAAAGAGTTAAGATGGGGCCTTGGCAGAGGTATGCACTCTCTGAGTGCCCTCTAGTTTCATCATAAATGTGCACGTTTTTTTCTCATAAATTTGTGATTTTTTTTTCCTTGTAAATTTGACATTTTTTCTTGTAATTCTGCAACCTTCTTATGGGATAAATTTTTATTGTATATACTGGTTTATTTTTATTCTAACAGTGACACAGTTTATTTTTTTATGCTTGTGTTGGGAGGGGATGATTTTTTTTTCCCTTTTTCTCAATTTAAAGGGTTTAAACTCCTTCCCATTCCAAGAATATGGGCCCCTCTAAAAGCTAGAGTCCCTCTCAATATTTACTCTAGACAAAATGTTTGGTTTATTGTCCCACCCTACACTGAATTGAAATATCCACCCATATCATCACCTATAAAAGTCCTTAAGCGCCTCTTGAACTGAGGCTCCATTTAATTGTGCTCATGTGAGAAGCACATGGGTGCAATAAATATTGAAGGTGGCTACGGGCCACAGTGACAGCAGTTGGAGGTCTTTACTGTTTCGGCTTCAGGCTGTGGTGGTCACTCCTTTAATTTTGTTTTCTGTTATTATCCTCTTATGTTAATTCCACCATCCTTGTAATCCTCCTAGTAGTTGAGGCTCGTGGGGCTGGCACCGTTTGTCCCTTAGCTCACTTATCCGACCTGCTATCTCCCTGTTAGCTCCACTATATGCTCTTAATCTTATTCATAAGTGATTTACCCCCCCCCCCCCCCCCTTCCCGTTTTGGATGGATATGTGATCGTGAGCAGAGATGTTTCTGGCTATAAAACATTTCT
The DNA here is from genome assembly GCA_020510985.1 of Pholidichthys leucotaenia. NCBI lineage: Eukaryota > Metazoa > Chordata > Actinopteri > Cichliformes > Pholidichthyidae > Pholidichthys > Pholidichthys leucotaenia. The sequence goes on from CM035844.1 coordinate 204,891,093, forward strand.
GGCTATAAAGCTCCTCTCCTTTGGAACCAGCTGCCAATCTGGATTCCGGAGTCAGACTCAATCTCTGTTTTTAAGGATAGGGTTAAAACCTTCCTTTTTGATATAGCCTATAGTTAGGATGGGATCAGGTGCCCCTGAACTCTCCCTTAGTTATGCTGCTGACAGCCGAGGGACCTTCAACAATGCACTGGGCTTCACTGCTTTCTTCACTGAATGAAATATTTTTGCTGGTCATTAACATCTGTTTGTTCTCTCCCATCGATTGAGTCCCCGACATGCTGTTTGCTCTCTACATGTCTGTTCTTTTCTTCTTCTTCTCTCTCCCCTAACCACCCAGCTAGTCGCAGCAGATGACTGCCCCTCCCTGAGCCTGGTTCTGCTAGAGGTTTCTTCCTGCTAAAAGGGAGTTTTTCCTCTCCACCGTCGCCAAGTGCTTGCTCACAGGGGATATCCTGATTGCTGGGGTCTTTCTGCAGTTGTGGAGGTTTCCCCTACAGTTGAAAGTGCTATGAGATGACTGTTGTTGGGAAATGGCGCTATATAAATAAAGTTGAATTGAATTGAAAAGTACGCAGATGCTACGGGCCTCTTCAGCCACTAGGGAGCTCACCCTCATTTTGGGGGGTGAGAATTAAAATTACCAACAACTCTTTTTTTTTTACCTTCCAAATTTGCCTTTTTTCTTGTAAACGTTGAACTTTTTCCTCAATTTGTCACTTCTTTCTCATAAATTTGCAATGTTTTTCTTGTAAATTTCCATTTTTTTTCTTGTAAATTTCCAACTTTTTTCTAATTTGTGACTTCTTTTTGCCTTGTACGTTTGCCTACGTGGAGCAACAACCCAGAAACGTCACTGACAGCAGTCAGCACAGAGGGAGAACACAACAGAATAAAAATATAAAGCGATGGGAAAATAAAGACAAGTAACCTCAAAAATGTGAATAACAAACTATAATGAACATAAACAAGAAAATAAATCATTCTAAGAAGCAATACAGAGTATGTCACAAATCAACCAAGGATAAAATAACAGGAATTGCAACTCAAAACAACAACACTGTACAAATATGAAAAAAGGCAAAAAGACTGAGCCCGGTGGAATCCTCCCGCGCTCAGATCGTGACAGAGCCCCCCCCATCCCCAAGGGGTGAAACCAGACACTCCAGCAACATTGAAAGAAAAGAACCCCACACACAAAAGCCCACCCCAACAAGAAAACAACCCCACCCCAGGTGGGAGGAGGGGGACCCAGGCACGGAGGGACCGAACCAAACCAGAGAAAATAAGAAAAACTTTCAGAATTAACATCCCAGCAAAGCCCAGACTAAGAGGAAACAAAAAACAAAAGCCCCGCTCAGGACCCACACAGAACCGGGCACCTAGGCCCCCTGGACCAAAGAAAAGGTGGTAAGAGTCGGGTGGCCTGCCGGAGAATATAAGCCACCCAACCCAGTGGCACAGTCTGTCATTCGGTCGGCCAGAGTTCTTTAACCACCAACACAGAGAAGGTGGTCCGGGGGTAGCCGCCCATCCAGGACGACCAGAAATGAAGAGGATGGAGGAATAGGGGGGACCTTGATGGCATCAGGTGGAGGAGGGGGAACCACAACGGCGTTTGGCGGAGGAGGGGGAACCATGACGGTGTCTGGTGGAGGAGGGGCAACCATGACAGCGTCTGGCAGAGGAGGGGCAACCACGATGGCATCTGGCAGAGGAGGGGCAACCACGACAGCATCTGGCAGAGGAGGGGTAACCACGACGGTATCTGGCAGGGGAGGGGGAACCACAATGGCGTCTGGCAAAGGGGGGGAACCATGATGCCCTTGGACTGGCCTGCAGCACCCTCGGTGGTCCCAGACTGGGACATAGCAGCACCCACGGTGGCTCTGGCCTGGAGCGAGGTTGCACCCACAGTGGCTCCGGCCTGGAGCAGAGCTGCACCCACAGTGGCTCCGGCCTGGAGCAGAGCTGCACCTGCAGTGGCTCCGGCCTGGAGCAGAGCTGCACCTGCAGTGGCTCCGGCCTGGAGCAGAGCTGCACCCACGGTGGACCTGGCCAGGGACAGAACTGCACCCTCGGTGGACCCAGACTGGGGCAGAGCTGCACCCTCGTTGGACCCAGACTGAGGAAAAGCTGCAACCATGGAGGCCCCGGGCTCAAATGGAGCACCCGCGACAACTCCAACTGATGGGAAAGCAGCATGCTCAGTGGACCCGGACTGGGCCAGAGCTGCACCCTCAATGACCTCAGCAGGAAGGGAAGCAGCACCCACAGAGGACCCGGACTGGGCCAAAGCTGCACCCACGGAGGCCCCAGGCTGGGACAGAGCACCCGTGACGACCTCAACTAATGGGGAAGCAGCACCCTCGGAGGTCCCGGGCTGGGATGGAGCACCCACGAAGACCTCTACCTGAGGGGGAGCAGCACCCACGGAGCACCCACAGAGGTCCTGGGCTGGAACAGAGCACCCGCGAAGACCTCAGGCAGAGGTGGAGCAGCACCCATGGAGGTGCCGGGCTGGGATGGAGTACCCGCAACAACCTCAGCAGGAGGAACTGGAGCCACCGTGATCTCGGCCGGTGAGGCTGGACCCATGGAGACTTCTGGAAAAGCTGGACGATCCTCGGTGACCCTGGGGAAAAGCTCAGACGGGAGATGCAGAGAAACAGGGTCAGGGTCACCGGTGGCAGTAGAGCCTGGCGAGGTGAGCACAGGTGCAGCTGACAACTGGACCTGGCTCTCCCCATCAAGAGCCAGACAAGATCTCTCTGATAAAGAAACAACAGAAACCAAGGAGAGCACTTGCCTGAGCTCGAACTCCACCGCTGTCCGGGACTCTGTTGATCTGGATGATGACATCTCAGGCCCGGCCCTCTGGAGGTTCCAGCTCGGACTCTGCTGTGGCGGCCCCAGCAACAGGCATGGTGGTGGATGCAGTCCCAGGACCCCCCAATGGATGTGACCCACGCCAGTGGCTTGCCTGACGTGGACACAGGAAGTCGGCCTCCTGCTGGCGCTGGATCCTGTTCAGCCAAGGCCAGGGGATGCTCCATCATCGGCACAGGCTTTAGCTCAGTCACAGTGTTCTCCCTCCATCCAAACCGTGGCTGCGGGGCTGGGACCAGGTCTTCCAGGGCCGCAGGCTCCTCCATAGCCCGGCAGCTCAGTCCTGGGACCGGCAGACACTCAAAGGGGAAGAAGGAGACATGGAGAGAGCAGGTAAACAGTCTAAAGCTGCAGCAGGCGGTGAGGACTTAAGAGGACTGCCTAGTCTGAGCCTTACCACTGGGAATCAGGCAAGATAATTCATGTTTAGGTGAGTCAGAGTGAAAAAACACTTGCCTGGGTTCCCGGGAAGCGATGTCTTCTGCTGCAGCTGGATGGAAATCAGCCCTCTCCTTGACTTCAGCGGTTGTGGGCCCCTCAGTGGAACGTGGAGGAGCTTCCCCTGCAGACACAGTAACGGACAGAGCCAGGAAGGATATGGCTGACCCCTCAGCAGCGGGAGGGAGCGTCGAGGAGAAGTGGGATACAGCAGCTGCAGAGAGAGAGGAAGCTGGCGGAACAGCCGGAGAGGAAAAGCGCAAAGAGGGCACTGCTGCGGGAGTCTTCTGCCTCGGCAAGGGAAAAATTGCTGCCTGAGAGGTGGGGATGTTCCTCCGGCGAGATTTCCCTGGGTGATGACGAGGAGCGGGAGGCGGAGACGACGGCTTCTGGAGAGGTGGAAGAGGGCCCGTTGGAACCTCCTTTAGTTTCTGGGTGAGATCTGGGAGGAGCTATGGTTTATACTCTAGAAGGAGCTCAGTCTCCGCTAATATGACCTGCCTGCACTCCTCCTGCTCCTCATCTGATGGAGCGGGCCAGTGTTCGGGAGGAGGAGGCGGAGCTGCCACCGGAGAACGGCGAGAGGCTGGAGGCTTCCGTGTGCGCTGACGCTTGCTCTTCATTGGCACAGGATGGACATCTGAGTGGATTCCCCCAGCCCGTGAGTCGTAGATTGTGAGAGGATTATAGAGAGGAGTCTGTGAGCTTCGGGTGGTCCCACAGGATGGGGTATGCTTCAAGTACCTGCGCCGCACCCTCCAGACACTCTCGGGCTGCCTCGGGGGTACGGGAGGCACGAGTCTGCGTGGTGATGTCCTCCAACACGTACACAGCCCACAGCTCTGCTTCGTCCACTCCCAGGGTTGACAAATACGGGGTGACGGGCATGGTTAGCCCTGGATGGAAGGAGGAAAATAAAAAAACAAGAAAACAAAATGGACTATAAACTAGCAACAACTGGGTCTCTTACTGGCTGGAGTGTTCTGTCATGAGTTGCCCCTCTGGGCAGAGAGAAAGACCCAGATGCTGGACTGCTAGTTTGTAAAATTTATTAAGAAACAAGAACACAAAGTGCACCCACACAAAAATCCAAACTGTCAAACAAACAAACAAACAAACTTACGAATAAGCTCACCAGAACAAGGACTGGGTTCAGGTGAGGATGAGGGGGAAGAAACTTCGACACTCCAGCAACAAGAAATGAAAATAACAGCCCTTAAATAAGGCTAGAAACAAATGAAACAAGTGATAGCAGGTGTGGGTCACCTGAGCTGGCAGGAGAAAACAAAGATACAATTTAGACCAGCTGGGAGTAATGAGAATGGGCTGACAGCTGACAACTGACGGCTGTCAACCCAGAGGGAGAGCACAACAGAATAAAAATATAAAGCGATGGCAAAATAAAGACAAGTAACCTCAAAAATGTGAACAACAAACTATAATGAACATAAACAGGAAAATAAATCATACTAAGAAACAATACAGAATATGTGACAAATCAACCATGGATAAAATAACAGAAATTGCAACTTAAAACGACAACACAGTACAAATATGAAAAAAGGCAAAAAGACTGAGCCCGGTGGAATCCCCCCCACGCTCAGATCGTGACACGCAACAACTGCGGTGTTCACTTTTTTGTGTGTGTGTGGCTAAATCTCATCGTTCACTTATGTGCCCCATTGATTATTAAATAAATTGTTACTTGTTAAGTGTATTTTTTTGCTAACAGCATGTTTGCACCCAGTACTGTGGAAGCTTCCACAGCATAGGGTGCTGCCGCCGCCAGCACCATGTGGGGCACTGTCTCTCCAGGCAGACTCCAGCAGGCGGTTAGTGGCAGAAGCATTTGGACGAATTGCTAAATTCAATAGGACTAGGAATAGGAGACAGTGAGCACTGAAAGGGTACAAAGTGTGTTATTTCCTTCTGAGTGGAGTGTTTATGATCCTGACAATTGAGCTCTGACAGCAAAACACCTACTGCATAGTGCATTACTTGTTTGAACGGGATTTTTCAGACAGCGGCAAAAATCCAAAAATCACAGAGACAAGAGCCACACAGGGTCCTGTACAGAGGCTGTCCTGTTTAAATAAGCTGAATGTTGCTGCAGTCTCCAACCAGTCCACACACCCTGTAGTTGAAATACTGGAGTTACTGCCACTGCTTTATGAAAATGATCGTTTTGGGGTTTTTTTGTTTTTTTTTTAACGGAATCAGCAATTCATGCCTAGGAAGACGGGAGCGCCACACAATTGTCACACATGCACATACAGTAAAATTCAGAGCAGAGCTGCAGCAAATTTTTTACAGCTTCCATCGTTTGCCACATAAGTTATGAACCCTGTTTTAATTACGAGACCACAGGGTCCTAAAAACATTTGCAGTAATATTGCATATCGCTGTGTTGAGCTGTCCACCATCACCGCCGGGAAAATTCCTCCACTGTGACAGCCCTATTTTCTAATAAATTTATGACTTTTTCCTTGCAAATTTTCAATTTTTTTTTTCATAAATTCACCACTTTCTTTCTTGTAAATTTGCATTTTATTACTCATAAATTTGACATTTTTTTCTAATAAATTTATGAATTTTTACTTGTAAATTTGTGAATTTGTTTTGTAAATTTGCTGCTTTTTAGAGAAGTATGTCAGGGTGGTGCAGGACATGTACGAGGACAGTGTTGAGGTGTGCTGTAGGAGTGACAGATGGATTCAAGATGTGAGTAGTATTAGATCAGGGATTGGTTCTGAGCCCCTTCTTGTTTGCAGGGATGATAGACAGGTTGATAGATGTAGTCAGGAAGGAGTCTCTGTGGACTACGATGTTTGCAGATTACACTGTGATCTGTAGCAACAGTACGGAGAAGGTCAAAGACAACCTGGAAACATGGAAGTATGTACTGGAGAGAAGAGGAATCAAAGTCAGTAGAAGCAAGACAGAATACATGTGCGTGAATGAGAGGGAGACAAGTATAACAATGAAGATGCAAGGAGTAGAGGTAGTGAAGGTGGATGGGTTTAAGTACCTGGGGTTAACCATCCAAAGTAATGGTCAGTGAACAAAAGAGGTGAAGAAGAGAGTGCAAGCAGGGTGGAGTGGGTGGAAACGAGTGGCAGAAGGGTAGCAGCCAGAGTGAAAGCTCATGAGGTTAATATGTGTTTCTAAGTTGGTCATAGGCATGGATATGAAAGTGAATGACTGTCTGTCTGCTCCAAATTTTAGTAACCCAGTCTTCTCTGTGTTCCAACATGTGCATCACTGAGATATACATATGTCAGTGCAGGAAACCAGAGGATAAATTAGATTTTTGTTGCTTTTATTACCCAATTATTGTCATGTCTCTTATACAAAATATGACACAGAACAAAAACATTTAAGCTGTGACCAGGTTATGCATTGTGCAAAGTGTTTTCAACTATAAAAATAGTAAGGAGTATAAAGGAAAGTAGTGAGGTGTTTTATTGTGTATTTATGCTAATTGCGAGTGATGTCACTTCTATGCAATGGCACACGACTCATTTTTGGAATTTTGCCTCTACTTTAACGTGCAAATATTCCCGGGATGCCAGCCAGCTCAGTAATTCCACTGCTGACCCAAAGAGTCAGGTTCTCATCTGTCTGATAGTGAAATACAAGCCCACCAAGGTGGACCCAGCTGCTGAAGTGAAACCCACCGCTCTCCCCCGTTGTTGGCTCTGTCTGGAGTTTGAAGGAAGGGCTAGTTTGGAAATATGCCTGCAAACGTTTTCCACATGATGGTTGCAGATTTAAAAAACACACACTATGTGGATTTATTGGCTTTGGATATCTGTTAAATTTTGACTCACATCCAAAGACTGACCACTCATAAAGCAGTGTAGTGAAGGTTGTAACCTGCAATTTAACAGGCTGCACAGTTTTATTCGGGTAAAATCCTGTTTTGAGTCCCATGTCGTTGATTTCTTTGGCAGTTTCGGCCCGAGAACTCGATGAACTCTTGAATGGGCACTTCTTCCTCAAAGTACAAAACATTCTTCTACACTGCTCCACATCAAGGGAACTATCGTTGCAAAATCAGAGAGCCATTCGTGTCTCCAACTGTGCCATCGTGCTGCTCAATGGTTCTGTCTTTGCTTTTAAACTAAACGCCTTTCCTGCCGCTAACACAGCATTACTGGAACTGTTTCACTGTCTGATATCTGCATGTAGCTATTGTCAGAGATGGGTAGCACTGCTGCTTTCAGCTTTTTAGGGGCCCTATGCAAGATTTTGTTTCGGGGCTCCTGTTCTTGTAACAGAAAAGTTTAAAACCTATAAAAAACATTAAGAAATAAACTTGGATCATTGTCTAGATGGACAGAGTGAAAGCTCATCTTGCATCTTTATAAATGTTGCAAATTTGCAATAAATAGATCACATTTATAGGAAATTTTTTGCAAATTTAATATGAAAAAGTAGCAAATTTATGAGAAAAGTGCAAATTTACAGCAAATTTTTAAGGATAAAAATGTTTCAGGTTTATGGGGAAAAAGTTTCAAATTTATGAGGAAAGAAATTTTTAGAAAAGTTATGAGAAAAAACATTGAAAACTAGAGGACACTCAGAGAGTGCATACCTCTGCCAAGGCTGTGTCTCTCCCTTCCTTTGTCCTCCCCTCTGTCCCTTTGTCCATCCATATCGCCATTCATCTGTACATTGCGAGATAGGGTCTTGGCGGAGGTATGCGTTCACGGATCACCAACATCTACTGACTTCATCTTTGGGCCAAGAGCTACCTCTGGTGAAAATGTCATCCAAATCCATCTGTGAGTTTTTGCATGATCCTGCTAACAGTCAGAGAAACAGCAGCAAAAACAATATGACTACATTATACTGTAATAACAAGACTGACACAATTGTATTGACCATACACTGGGGCTGGGCAATTTCACCTTAAAGCAGCATCATGGTTTATTGAATGTGTCAGGTCAGTTTTCGTTTTTTTTTCCTCCTCTCTTCTCCCTTACAGTTTACTGACAAGGTTCATAATTATTAAGCAATATTACACAACAGTGCGGTGTCATATCACTGCGGTGCATAGTAAATGAGCATAATAGAACAGGCCTATTGTGATTTCACAAACAAAACAAAAATTTCAATTTCTCTAGCCACACCCAGGCCTCCATTAGCATTAGGTGTGTTATTACCTTATTAGTATGTTATGTACCTATTACCTTGGCATTCGTTCGGAGAGCAGAGTAAGATTTTCATTGCTCAGGAAATGTTGCATTTCTTAACTGTGCACATGATAATAAAGCCTTTGAATCTTGAATCTTGAAAAGAAATTAAACATTGTCCAGTGCTGAAGTTACTGTGTTTATATATCGTGTGGGCCATGTGGCTCGCATCCTTGTCTGCCGGTGTTCTGTCGATTTGTGCTGCTCTATCGAAAAATGCTACCAGTAGCGCTGATCGACAGCAGAGCCCATCGATTTATGCTGTTTTGTCAAAAACTGCTTCTGTTGCTTATCGGTATGATTTGTGTATATTCTGCAGATCATATAAATGCTTAATATTTTAAGTAGTCCATAACATTCAGTTTAGTTATTTTTTCCTTAATTTCTTTGCTCTGTCTGATTGCCGAATTTATCATAAACTAAAAATTCCCATTTCTGTATGTGAAACATTATTTTCAGTAACTACAAACAACATCATTTATTTATTGTTTCATTTCCAATACCTTCTTATCATAAATTACTTTTCTGTTGATTAGTTTCCATCAAAACTATGGGGATCAATTTGTGATCAGAAAGTGGAGAATATGTGAAGACCAGTTGAAGACTGGAACCAAGGAACTTAAAAAGGATTAGGGAAATGAAGATCACCTTTACCTTGTGGGAGTAGGTCAGTAGCGCTCTGCGCTATGTGGCTGGCTGTGGTGTAAAAGTGTCATCAAATATACAGTGATGTGAAAAAATGTTTGCCCCCTTCCTGATTTCTCTTTTTTTTTGTATGATTGTCATACTTAAATGTTTCAGATCATCAAGCAAATTTAAATATTAGACAGAGATAACACAAGTAAGTACAAAATCCAGTTTTTAAGTGAAGGTGTTTATTATTAAGGGTAAAAAAAATCCAAACCTACATGGCCCTGTGTGGAAAAAGAGATCCCCCCCCCCCCCCCGTTAAAACATAAATTAACTGTGGTTTATCACATCTTTGGAAAGCTGAGTTCAATTTCTCTAGCCACACCCAGGCCTGATTACTGCCACCCCTGTTCTCAATCAAGAAATCACTTAAATAGGACCTGCCTGACAAAGTGAAGTAGACCAAAAGATCCTCAAAAGCTAGATATCATGCTGCGATCCAAAGAAATTCAGGAACAAATGAGAAACAAAGCAATTGAAATCTTTCAGACTGGACAAGGTTATAAAGCCATTTCTAAAGCTTTGGGACTCCAGCGAACCACAGTGAGAGCCATTATCCACAAATGGCGAAAACATGGAACAGTGGTGAACCTTCCCAGGAGTGGCCAACTGACCAAAATTTCCCAAGAGCGCAGCAATGACTCATCCAAGAGGTCACAAAAAACCCCACAACAGCATCCAAAGCCTCACTTGCCTCAGTAAAGGTCAGTGTTTATGGCTCCACCCTAAGAAAGAGACTGGGCAAAAATGGCATGCATGGCAGAGTTCCAAGACGAAAACCACTGCTGCACAAAAAGAACATAAAGGCTCATCTCAGTTTTGCCAGAAAGCATCTTGATGATCCCCAAGACTTTTGAGAAAATACTCTGTGGACTGACGAGACAAAAGTTGAACTTTTTGAAAGGTGTGTGTCCCATTACATCTGGCCTAAAAGTAACACAGCATTTCAGAAAAGGAACATCATTCCAACAGTAAAATATGGTGGTGGTATTGTGATGGTCTGGGGCTGTTTTGCTGCTTCGGGACATGGAAGACTTGCTGTGGTAAATGGAATCATGAATTCTGCTAGCTACCAAAAAATCCTGAAGAAGAATGTCCGCCCATCTGTTCGTGACCTCAAGCTGAAGCGCACTTGAGTTCTGCAGCAGGACAATGATCCAAAACACACCAGCAAGTCCACCTCTGAATGGCTTAAGAAAAGCAAAATGAAGACTTTGGAGTGGCCTAGTCAAAGTCCTGACCTGAATCTGATTGAGATGCTGTGGCATGACCTTAAAAAGGCGGTTCATGCTCAAAAACCCTCCAGTGTGGCTGAATTACAACAATTCTGCAAAGATGAGTGGGCCAAAATTCCTCCACAGCGCTGTAAAAGAATCATTGCTTGTTATCACAAACGTTTGATTGCAGTTGTTGCTGCCAAGGGTGGCCCAACCAGTTATTGGGTTTAGGGGGCAATCACTTTTTCACACAGGGCCATGTAGGTTTGGATTTTTTTTCCCCTTAATAATAAACACTTTAATTTAAAAACTGCATTTTGTGTTTACTTGTGTTATCTTTGTCTAATATTTAAATTTGTTTGATGATCTGAAACATTTAAGTGTGACAAACGTACAAAAAAATGAGAAATCAGGAAGGGGGCAAACACTTTTTCACACCACTGTAGAAATTTCTCCAAGCTTTTTCCTGAAACTTACAGTACTGTACACAAGAGGGCAATATGAGCCACAAATCAATCCAAGATTGTAAGGAATAGTTGGCGTTGCTCCATGTACATTCTGAACATTTTAACATTAGCGGTGGGTTCGATTCAACAATCCGGATTGATCCACATTTGACTGAGCCAATATCACTCCACAAAATCTGTGGCTCGATCTTTTAATATAATGCTTTTATGTCTGTGAACATCTGCTGAGTTTGGATCAGCTCGTCTAGACTCTCCTGGAGGCTGTTTCCCAGCTTGGTGTTCCGGTACAGCTTGTGGGCCATGGTTAGAACCGGGTCAGTGAGCCAGAAACGGTGGTGAAGAACCAGAAACACCCGGAGCGCTAACGGAGCCAACAGCTAACAAGCTAACGGAGATGCTGGTTCTTCTTCTGTGGTGTTACAATGGTTCTCATCCAGCTAGAGTTCTCTGCGGCGCACACTCACGTCTTTGCTTCCATGTTTACGTGAGCGGAGTTGTCGACGTGTGTGTCTCTTAATATATCAACAGAAGTTACCGTAAAGACTGTACTCAACAGTTTCTGAATATTTTTAATAAAGTGGGGATAAATGGTTTTGTACTACGTGCAGCATTGTGAGGGAACATCAAGTTGACGATCGATAAACACAAACGGAAAACGCACGGAGACTGGCTGAAACTCGTGAACAGAGAGGAGAGGCTGAGATTGTAAGTAAAATATTGTGTGTTTGTTTTAACATTTGTGTCGTAAATTAATAATTCATCCAGCATGATGGTGTTTTCTTTTACAAACTATGGACACAGTAGTTCACTGTTGGCTAAGTGCTGTGAATAAATGCAGAATAAAGGTATATTTTATGAGATTACAATGTAATGAAAATGTTGGCTTCATGAAAGGCGGTTGCCTTCATGTAGCGTTTGTGTTGCATGACACATTTAATTATGGACTTGTAGCACTTAAGTGAGAGATTTGAAGATAATAATAAAAATCACAATAAAATGAAAATGGCTGAATTAATAAAGGCTGCAGTACAAGCCATTTTTACTCAATAGAACTAAACTGAAATGAACAAATCTTCCCAGGAAATGAATTGAAACCATTTTCAAAAATTGAAAGTTAATTTGTAGTTAAAATATAAACATCAAAATATAAAAGAACCTAAATTCTTAAATCCTACTGTGGTGCGGGGATTTTAAAAAAATATGTTTATTAATTTTACTTTGAAATCTATTCTCCTTTTCATATCCCCTTAAGCTCTGTGAAGACTGGATTTCCCCTCCAAGGTCCATCCTGCACTGAGACGTTCTGAAGCGAAGAGGTTTTCAGTGGAGGAGCCATCCCTGCTTCGTTGTGGATTTCAGCATAGAAGAAGACCTCAAGTTTTTCAGGGTCTTAGTTTTCAAATTCAAGATTCAAGAAGGTGCTGCCATAATTTTCTTCATACTCTAACACGCATTCAATGCAATTTATAATGGCTGTAATGGCTAATTCTTTTATTTATCTTTTTTATTTACGTTCTCAGCAAGAATACAATGTTGGTCATTTTTTGACAGTTTTCCCGAGCATTTAATTCTAAATAAATTACAGGAAATTTTTGGTAATCCTGTGTTTTTCTTGTGGTGTTACATAGAACAGCATCACTGTAAACTATGGAAAAAGCAGCTACTTGAAAACCTGTACTTCTTCACACAACTTTCAGTGCAAAAAAACTCTAAAAACGTTGCAAATTTATCACAACTTTTTGGAAACGCTCCCACAAATTCAGGCTTTTTGGGCCACAACAATCACAAAAACAGCCATGAAATCCTGGAGGGACTGAAGTACAGTGAGATTATGTCTACAAGCTTCATGCATTGAATTTGTTTACTGACTCTGGGTGGTTAACTTGACGCTACACACCCTTTGCACTAAAGAAAGCACTTGTTAGCACTCTGTGAAATCATAAGTTAAATAATAAAAAGTGCATTATTGTAATTGATTTGGGGTCAGTTCGTTTTGTGATAATTTATGTGTTAACAAAGTTAGAGTATTCCTGGTACAATTTGCAGCATTAGGTCTCTTAAGATTTTTTTTTCCTGAAAAGTAAAATAGCTATTAAAATGGTAATTTCCCTGATTGAATCGGGATTGGATCGAATCAAAATTGAATCAATTCAGAACCTCAAGAATCGGAATTGAATCAATTCTGGAAATTAGTGATGTTTCCCAGCCCTATTTAATATACCAGTGTTCCCCATCAGATAATGCTCCTAACTAAACATACTTTCTCCAGCATTAGGCTACAGATCGTTCATGAGCTTGAGGCTCCTTTGTTTCATAAATGCGGCAGTGCATGGCCCTATGGCGTGGCCACGCACATAACTCCACCGTAACTCTGTGGACACATCTTAAAGGGGCAGAACAGGAAAAGCGCAATATAAATATATAAAATAATTTTTAAAAATTCCTGGATCCAGATCGTGATCCGGATCACCACCAAAATCTAATCATCTGTTCCTCTTGCTATTGCACATCTTTTCTGTCATGAACCGAGCCAGTGTTCTCCTGTGGGCTCGGTTTTGATCGTTCTTGGTGGCTCAGGCATTGGGGTTGTTATGTTTTGATTTCTTGTCTGTGTATTGTTTATTTCCATGCTTGTAGCCGCTGCTCTGGCCGGTGATCGTTAGGCAGCTGTTTGACCCACTTCCTGGTGGCCGCTGTCTAACATTCGCCGGTTCGACCATGCCCCCCCCCCACCGACAGTCAGCTGTGCATCCCGGTAATCATCTTTCCTGCACCTCGCCCACGTGTTGCCAATTTGTCACGCCAGTGGTGTTTGTACTTAGGTAGCCCTTTTCCAGTCAAACATCGCTGGACCATTGTACGTGTTCACACGGTTGTTCTCCGCTGTGTGACAATCACGTCTCAGAAGGACCATTTGTAGGTGCTCACTGGGAGACTGGGATTACTCAGACTGCCCCTACACTGTGAGTAAACTTTTAGCGTTTCTGTGCGCAGTTGTGCTGCTATGCTTTATTGTAGCGTTTCCCCCCGTGCAGCACAACTGCTACACTTTGGCTGTCGCCCAGTTGTATCCTCCCGTGTCTGTTGGGCGTCCTGGAGGACTCTAAGTTTAACCCGAGCTGTCCATGTCATTTTGTCTGTTTTGGTGTCAATAAATGTGTGTTTGGTGTAACTCGGCACTTAAGTCCATTCTTTCTTTTCCTCCTCCGTGCGCTTTTCCACAGCGCACGGGGAGCTTTTGACAGAATGGTCCAGCCGGCTAAAAGAATTTAGCGGGTTTTTGAACATTTTTCCTTTTTTTTCACCCGCTTGTTTGTTGGTGCACATTATGTCCTGGGCTCACCGACCTCGTCACCGCAAGGGGGGGTCGGCAGCTGGCGTCCCCATTCTGGAGAAAGAGTGGGCAGGACTTTGCCCACCAGGACTTTGTGGAGGAGGCTCTCGCGTCCCGTGGTCCCAAGAAAAAATGGCAGTGTTTGCTTGGGGCTATGGACATCCTTGAAGCGCGTCCTGGCCTCTGGAGGTGCCCACAATACGCAAAGCTGCTCTCCACGGTCTGTGCACTCGAGCACTCATTTCCTAGATTATCTGCGAGGACACTTCCTGCTGAGCCGAAGCAGAGTTGTTCCCCTCGTTGGCCATCCGCTTCCTCTCCAGCTCAGCCCGAAGTGCCAGCCTCAGCCCGTGCGTCTCCAGGTCCACCATGACAGTGTCATCCAACGTCAAGACGCCAGGAGAAGCCCTCCTCGTCGACAGCGACCGCCATCGTTCCAGCTGCCGTGAGGTCCGTTGAACTCACCCCGGCCACGCCTACCTCCGTCATCATGGAGACGGTTCCTCCACCTGTCTGCAGAGGGGCCCCCGTCACTGCTGACATGGAAAGGGATGACTGTCTGCCATCTGCAGCTGCTAATACCAACGACCGGGAGGACAGGCAAGTATTCTTTCTATTCCATCAAATAGTATTGAATCTTGCCTGTCTCCCGAGGGAGAGGCCGAGTTTAAGCAGTCCGCTGGGTCCTCTCCTCCAGCTGCAAAAATTAATTCATTTTCCCCCTCTCCGTGTCTCCTCCCATTTCCCCTGAGTGCCTGTCGATTCAGGATTGGAGCCAGCAGACGGCGGAAGAGCCAGTGGCCTTGGAGGATCCTGCTCCAGAGCCAGCACCGAGGTGTTTCGGGGTGGCCACGCCGGTGGAGTCCCCAGCTTCTTCTTCCGGGCCGGCGCCTGATCCATTCCCGGGCGTGCCAGCTGACGAGGAGTGGTCAGCTCTGCTCGTTGCGCTCAACTGCCGGGTTGAAGAGGAGTTCCGCGAGAGGGAGGTCTGAGGATGCGCTTCCCCGGCTGAAAGGGTTCCACCCCCTGTGCCTGCTCAACCCACAGGCTCACCATCGGACGAGGAGTGGGCGAGCCTGCTCACCGTGGTCAACAGCCGGGTCGAGGAGGAACACCAGGAGAGAAGAGGAGACGTCCCGGAGGCTGCTGGGGAGGCCCAATGCCAGGAGAACAGGCAAGTATTTTCTCATTTGACTTTCTCTGTTGATGAACAATTTTGCCTGCCTCCTGGCAAGGAGACTTGGGATGTGCAGTCCCCTGAGCGCTCCGCCCCAGTGGCTTGTAGTGATCCCTCACCCGACCTCATCCAGCACTTTTTATGTGCCCCTACGAGCTTGTCTGCACTGGAACCAGGTCACTCGAGGGGGGTAGGAACCAGAGGCCCTGGAGGATCCTGCCCATGGATCAGCGAAGAGGTCGCCCTCGGCCGCCACGCCAGAGGAGCCGGGGGTGTGGAGGATGGCACATGGGAACACCAGGACTGCAACCACCATCATGCCTGTTGCAGGGACCGCCGCAGCAGAGTCATTCCCCGGACCAGACCTCCAGCCGACGGGACCCGGAACGTCATCGTCAGCAGTGTTGGAGTCCTGGACGGCGGTAGCGCTTGAGCACAGGCAAGTAATCTCTCCTGTAGTTAATTTGCCAGTGATTGAGAGATCTTGTCTGGCTCTTGAGAAGGAGAGTAAGGTGTGGCTCCCGGATCCACCTGGGCTCCCCTCGCCGGGCTCTGCCACTGCCGGTGACCCTAACCTTTCCTCCACTCCTATCCCCGTCGAGCCCCTCCCTAGGGTCGCCGGAGAGAAGCTGCCACTACCGGGGTTGCCTATGGACAACGACGCGGGGCTAGCGGTCCCAGAGGAGGTCGACGGGGGTACAGCACGGGGCGAACTGATGGAGTCTACACACCCTAAATCGCCGGAGTCCTGGACGCCGGTGGAGCCCGAGTTCACGCAAGTGTGCTCCATTATGGCAATAGCTTCTATGTCGATGTCACACTGTTCGACTCATGGTGAGGACGACCTGGGGCAGCTTCCAGTAGCCCCCGGGACTGCCTCACCGGGCTCTGCCACTGCTGGCGACCCTGACCCGGTCTCTTTTTCTCCCTCTCCGGGTTCGGAGCCCCCTGACAGGGTCACTGGAGAACAGCTGATCCCACCAGAGGCCTTCGAGGATCGGAGGACAGCGCCAGGGGTCAAGGGGAGCATGACCTCCCCCGTTGGGGAGTTCACCACGGATGCAGCCCAACTCCAGCCGGAGGTCCCCGCGGGTGCAGCGGAACCAGCCCGGTCGGGGTCCACCGCTGGTGCTGCAGAGCCTCAGCCAGAGGTCACCACGGGTGCTGGAAAGCCTCAGGCGGAGGTCACCGCGGGTGGTGCAGAGCCTCAGCCGGAGGTCACCACAGGTGCTGCAAGTCTCCCGCTAGAGTCCATCGTGGATGCAGCGGAGCTGGCCCGGTCGGGGTCCATCGCGGGTGCAGCAGAGCCGGCCCAGTCGGGGTCCATTGCGGGTGCAGCTGGGTCCCAAGCTGGGATCACCGAAGGCACTGCAGATCGCCATGAGGACGCCGTGGTCCCTTTCTCCTTCCGGTCCTACGCCATGGGGGTTCCCTCCCTTCAGTCCGGTCACCCACCTGCGAGCTTCCCGGTAGGCAGGCCGCCTCCCACCTCATCTCACCAGCCCTGGTGAATATACAATGCTGGCCGGCCGCTGGAAGGATTGACTCCCCGGGTCTGGTGGCCCATGTTTTCCAGCAGACTGCCAGATTCCGTCCACTGGACCTTCTGCTGGGCCTGGGACTCTGGGCAGCCTCCTGAGCCCCAAGTTTACCAGCGTTGGGGCTCAGGAGCCCCAACACCGTTGTTATTCCTGTTGGGGTTGTTGGGGGGGGGGGGGGTTCTTTTCTTTTTTGATGTTACCATGGGTGTCTGTATCCACCCCTAGAGGGAGGGGCTCTGTCATGAACCGAGCCAGTGTTCTCCTGTGGGCTCGGTTCTGATCATTCTTGGTGGCTCAGTGTTGTTTATTTCCATGCTTGTAGCCGCTGCTCTGGCCGGCGAGCGTTAGGCAGCTGTTTGACCCACTTCCTGGTGGATACTGTCTAACATTCATCGGTCCGAACACGCCCCCCTCTCTGACAGTCAGCTGTGCGCCCCGGTAATCATCTTTCCCATGCCTCGCCCAGGTGTTGCCAATTTGTCACTCCAGCGGTGTTTGTAGTTAGGTAGCTCTTTGCCAGTCAAACACCGCTGGACCATTGTACGTGTTCACACGGTTGTTCTCCGCCGTGTGACAGTCACGTTTCAGAAGGACCATTTGTATGTGATCGCTGGGAGACTGGGATTACTCGGACTGCCCCTACACTGTGAGTAAACTGTTTGCGTTTCTGTGCGCAATTGTGCTGCTACGCTTTATTGTAGCGTTTCCACCCCCCGTGCAGCACAATTGCTACGCTTTGGCTGTCGCCCAGTTGTATCTTCCCGTGTCTGTTGGGCATCCTGGAGGACTCTAAGTTTAACCCGAGCTGTCCATGTCATTTTGTCTGTTTTAGTGTCAATAAATGTGTGTTTGGTGTAACTCAGTACTTAAGTCCATTCTTTCTTCTCCCGTGATGGAGCTTATTACATTTTCTGAAAATTTCAACAAAACCTGTTCATAACTTTTGGAGTAATGTTGCTAACAGACAGACAAGACAACAAACAAATCGATGCTGGTGAAAACATTACCTCCTCCCTTGGAGGACGTAATTAACTTAAAGTTAACCTTACAAGAAAAAGTAGCAAATTTATTCGAAAAAATGGCAAATTTTAGGTAATTTTAATTCTTTCCCAAAATTTGAGTGTGAACTTGGAGCTTGGGCACTGCCTAGGGGTTGATAGGGGCTGTTGTATACAGTGGGGCAAAAAAGTATTTAGTCAGCCACCGATTGTGCAAGTTCTCCCACTTAAAAGATGAGAGAGGTCTCCAATTTTCGTCATAGGTATACCTCAGCTATGAGAGACAAAATGAGAAAAAAAAAAATCCAGAAAATCACATTGAAGGATTGAAAGTCATAGATTTATAAGGAAAAAATTACAAGAAAAAGTTGCCAATTTATGAGACAAAGTTTACAAATTTACGAGGCGAGAAGTTGGAAAATTACAAGAAAAATTTTGGAAAATTTACAAGAAAAAAGTTCCAAATTTATGAGAAAACGTTTAAGGCAAATTTACTTCTCTCCCTAAAAATGTTGAGGGTGAACTTGTAGCTTGGGGACCCCCTAGTGGCTGAGGGGGCCCATAGCATTTCACATACTCTGCTTTATAGCCAGAAATGACCATGACTCAAGTAATTTAATTGGTGACTCTTACTCATTCATGACTAATTAATATCATAAAATAAAACTACTTTTACTTGAGTACGGTTTCTGGCTCCTCTGCCTCTGCCCACGTCTGTCCGTTGATCCAGTGAAACTGTTCTGATCTCTCCCGTGCCCAGACTTCTTTTTTGTGAGCGTATCCGATTGCTTTCACATTTTCTGGGCCTTCAGAAAAGAATGCCTCGGCGTGACTGTGCCCATATTATGTTGGAGAGAAGAATGACAACCACGCGTAAGGAGACACATGATGGTTTTAGGTCTTGCAGCACAGTGGGGCTGTGGCAGAGGAGATTGTGAAATGATGGATCCACAGGCTCCTGCAGAGGAGGAACAGATTCCGACTGAAAGGGGCGCAATCATTTCTGTTGAAGCCAATTTATTTTTCATTTGTAGCCACCATGTGGATTTCTATATCTGTTTTTACTTTATCTCTGTTTTGGCTGTGTTTTGTGTAGTTTTATATGGGTTGGTGTTCATTTATGTGAGAATTCTTCTGCAGCTCTGATTGTCATTTTGTTTTAGAGCCACTATCAGAGTTCACCCTCAACATCTGGGTGGAAAATTAAAATTTCCTTCAACTTTTTTTAAAAGAAATTTTAAGAAATTGGCGACTTTTTTTTTCATACACTTTTTTTTCCCTCATAAATTTGCAACTTTTTACCTCGTAAGCTTGCAACTATTTTTTCATAAATTTTGTAAAATTTCTAATAAAATTGTGACCTTTTAGTGTAAATTTGCAGCTTTTTGTGCAAATTTGTGACAGCTTTTTTCTCAAGTTTGCAAATTCTTTCTTAGAAATTTGCAGCTTTTTTCCTCTTAAGCTTGCAGCTTATGTCTTATAAATTTGTTACTTAAATTAGCATTTTTTTTTCTCAAATTTGCAGCTTTTTTCCTCATAAACTTTGAAAAAAATTCCTGTAAAATTGTGCTTTTTGTATAAATTTGCCACTCTTGTAAATTTGTGCCTTTTTTCTTCACAAAGTTCCAATTTTTTTTTCTTTATCTTGCAATGTTTTCTCCTGAATTTTGAAAATTTTATCGTAAAATTGTGACCATTTTATATACTGTAAATTGGCAACTTTTCTTATAAATTAGCATTTTTTTCCAGTTTGCAACTTTTTTTCTCGTAAGGTTGCAAGTTTTTCTTGCAAATTTGCACCTTTTTTTCTCATAAATTTATGACTCGTAAATTTACAACTTGCATAGAATAAAAATTTAACCAGCATCTACAGCGGGGAAAATAAGTATTGAACATGTCAATATTTTTCTCATTAAACATATTTATGATGGAGCTGTTGACCTGAAATTTTCACCAGATATCAGTAACAACCCAAGTAATTCATACATACAAAGAAATCAAGGCAACTGTGTTCACAAAACAAGTTATATTTAACCACTTGCACTCCGTTGTTCCGCAGGCGGGCAAGTCTCTGCGTTCTAGGGCGCACGAGGGCGCACGAGAGCGCCCTCGTGCGCGCTTGGACGCATGACGCATGATGGTGGTGATGGTGATGTAGTGGCGTCCAAGCGCCACTAAAAAAAAAACTGCAGAGACAGCCGCGAACAGATAAGTTCATCTGATTGACCTCTCATTCGACTAATAAGAGCCTTGAATTGGGTTTCTGAAACCTAGAAGAGCCAATGAATGAAAATCTAGGAAGGAGGACCCGCCTACTGTGAACGCAGGAGCCAATTGAAGCACAGAAATTCAGGCTGGGTGAAGAGAGATTTACTGTTGCAACAGATGAAAACAAAGGACGCTGGACGAATCTACTACAGACCCAGGCTCACCCAGCACCATGGAGAACACCCACAAGTGGGACCTGCACTCATTCCAGCAGAATAGACGGAGGCCGACGACAAAAGTCGTAAATCATTCGCCAAAACGGCAATAATGGAATTATGTTGATCGGGATCCACGAGCGGAGCAGCGTCGCGTTCGTCTGACAATGGGGGAAGAGATGTTCGCCACGACTCTGCTGCTTTGAAGAGGTAAGGTGTTATAAGCTAAATTATTATTTATCCCTGAAAACTGTAATCCAAAAATGACTTTCGACCGATCGGTAAATTACAACTGTACTGCGCACGAAGTACGAAGTGCGTGCGCCGCGATAAACGGTTCATTTGCCGTGTTCGGACCGTGAATGCCCCCCCCCCGCTGCAGAAGAGGAGCGGGGGGGGCGTTCACGGTCCGAACGCCCCCCGGTCCGCGGGGGGAAGCATATGAGTCTATTCCATCATGTAGCGATGGCCCTCTTCTGTAGCGAGGGGGGGGGGCGTTCACGGTCCGTTCACGGTTCCCCCCACACACACACACACACAGTAGCGAGGGGGGGGGGGAGCCGCTGTGAAAACATGCAAAGAGTGTAATCCGTCATGTAGCGAGGGCCGAACTCGGTCCTTGATAGCGGGGGGGGGGAACGACCCCCCACCCACACACACACACACAGACACAGCCCTGAGTGTGACCTTTCATTAGAGCCTAAAATGAAGATTCTACATTGAATTATTCAAAAGTTACAGACATTTGGCACAGTTCCAAAACGCCTGGGAACAGCCTGAGAACAAAGCTGTGTAAAATATTCATTTTTTGTGGTATTGTTACCAAATTTGGATCTCAGCTGGATAACACTTGGTTCTACATTTCTGTTGCATTTTCCAGCCGGATCGGACAGCTGTGTGTTATTTACAAGCATTTGTATCCAAAAAAACACTGTGTCCAATTTTTTTTTCTTCAAGTTCAGTATGTTTAGGTGACTGTAACTCAGTGGCCGGAGCACGTAGAGAGATTATGGTTTTTTTGCCAAAAAATTCAACGTGTTTTCTTTTAAATGAGACCAACCCCATGAAGATGCTGCAAAGGGTTGAATAACAGCTTTCGATTTACTTTGGGCACGTTATTTTTTGGCATTTTTAGGAAAATTGCCCGGAGTGCAAGAGGTTAATAAAGTGGAATGACACTGGGAATAAGTATTGAATACATGAAGAAAAGGCATTGCAAAAAAGGCATAGAAAGCTAAGAAACCAGCTGAAATCCATCAGAATTTTTAAGAAGCCATCCCATCCCTCATCATTGCAAATTAATTTCAGCTGGTTAAGTCCTGACTGATAGCCTTTAAAAAGGTCTGTGAATATCAGATTGTCATACCACAAAGAACTCATGATGGGTAGAAGCAAAGAGCTCTCTCTAGACCTTCGCAACCTTATTGTTGCAAAATATAATGATGGCATTGGTTGCAGGCACATTTCTAAACTGCTGAATGTTCCAGTGAATACTGTTGGAGCCATCATTCAGAAGTGGAAAGAACATCACTTTATCATAAACCAGCCACGACCAGGAGCTCCTCATAAGATTTCTGACAGAGGAGTCAAAAGAATTATCATAAGAGTTGTCCAAGAGCCAAAGACCACTCATGGAGAGCTCCAGAAAGACCTGGAGTTAGCAAGTACTGCTGTTTCAAATAAAACGATAAGGAATGCACTCAACCGACATGGGCTCTATGCCTGCTCACCTTGCAAGACTCCATTGCTAAATGAAAAGCATGTTGAAGCTCATTTAAAGTTTGCTGCATAACATTTGGGCAAGCCAGTACAATACTGGGAGAATATAGTCTGGTCAGATGAAATTGAACAGTTTGAATGCCACAACACACAGCATGTTTGGAGGAGAAATGGCACTGCACATCCCATCATGGTGCAGGGGTGTTTTTCAGCACATGGTACAGGCAGACTTCATATAACTGAAGGATGAATGGACAAATGTATAGAGACATCCTTTATAAGAACCTGCTGCCATCCCAGAAGTTGTGGTCGTGGAGAAGGAGTAGCAACAATTTTCCATTCCAAATTACTAATTAATGTAAAGCAAAAAACACGTTATAACTCCTTTGAGGGCCTGGTCCTCAGTATTGGGCATTTTAGCAATTTTAGGTTAAACGCAATTTTATTTGCCATAGTTTATCGTCCTCCCTCAGCTTTTATCCAAATTCGCTGAATTCTTAGCAGATTTAGTGCTGAAATCAGATAGAATAATTATAGTAGGGGACTTTAATATGCATGAAGATGTAGATAGTGATTGCCTTAATATGGCATTTAATTCAATATTAGACTCGATGGGGTTTTCTCAGAAAGCAGGAAATTCTACCCATTATCTCCACCACATGTTGGACCTAGTTCTGACATATAGAATAGAAATAGAAAATCTGGTAGTGTCTCCTCATAACCCTGTACTGTCAGACCATTGTCTGTTAACCTTTGATTTTACTATTTAGGTTAAGTTAGAAAGCTCCCAAAGTTTTTTTTTTTTTTTTTTTTTTTTTTTTTCTCTCGGCGCCACACGAGTCGGCTGCCTTTTGCAACAGCGGCTCGATTCCGAGTTTTTTTCCCTTCCTCTCTCTTTTGATCCGTCTTTTTTTTTCACCCCACTTATATTACGGACACACAGATCGTCCTAAATGTCTCCTGAGCCGGTGGACGGAGCCACTGTCTATAGCAGGATACGATACAGCAGAGAACAGCTGCTAGCATTCAACCGCCACCCGGTCCCATTGGAAAAACTCGACATACCGAGAGAACTGAGGCGAAAACGCCGCGGCTGCCGGGCTGGAGTAAGGCGGAGGACAAAAAATATAAGGTACAGACCCTCCCTTCCATCTGTTGTCATGGGAAATGTACGGTCGATACTGGGAAAGTTAGATGAGCTAGCGGCTATCTCCCGTTATGATAGCACATACCGGGAGTGCTCTCTCCTTTTGTTTACTGAGACGTGGCTAACTGAACTAGCAGCAGATGCTAACATTGAGCTGGAGGGTTTTCACATGATACGAGCTGACCGAACACCAGACAGTGGCAAAACTAGGGGCGGTGGAGTGATAATGTATGTTAACAACAACTGGTGCAGACCGGGACATATCACTGTTAAACAACGACACTGCAGCAAAGACATTGAGTTGCTAGCTGTTAGCATGAGGCCTACATATCTCCCGAGAGAACACTCACACGTGATCTGCATTGTTGTTTATGCAAATCCGACGGTGAACGCTGGGACAGCACGTGACGTCATCCATTCAGTAACCAGCAGGCTGCAGACAGAACACCCAGATGCTCTTCTCCTCATCTCAGGCGATTTCAACCATGTTTCACTGTCTCCCATTCTACCCACGTTCACCCAGTATGTCACATGCCACACTAGAGACAATAAAACACTGGATTTATTCTACGCAAACACTAAGGAGGCGTACACCTCATCACAACTCCCCCCACTCGGGAGATCGGATCACAACTTGGTTCATCTCCGGCCGGAGGGTGAGAATATGTATGGGCACATAATCATACCATGTAGGATAACTAAGTAGACGGTTATGCTGTTTCATTCCATCTAGCAACAATGCTCTGCACTGTGTGTGTTTATATATTTGCATATTTATTCCATCTAGCTACAATGCTCAGCACTGGGTGTGTTTATATATTTATATATCTACATATTATTCCATCTAGCTACATTGCTCCGCACTGTGTGTGTTTATATACTTGCATATTTATTCCACCTAGCTGCAATGCTCCGTACTGTGGGTGTTTATATATTTACATATTTATTCCATCTAGCTACAATGCTCTGCACTGTGTGTTCATATATTCATATATTTATTCCATCCAGCTACAATGCTCTGCACTGTGTGTCTGTGTGTGTGTGTATATATATATATTTTATAGTAATACGTACATATGTTTATTAGCTGCTCTTGCTTGCTTGTTTTTTTTCTTGCCTTCTGATTGTTGCTCTGAGTGTTGCTATCCCTGTGCTGTTGCAATCCTGGAATTTCCCCGTTGTGGGACTAATAAAGGCTTATCTTATCTTATCTTATCTTATCTTATCTTATTTCTGACTATTTGGTTCCTAAAGAAAAATATTACTGCAGTAGCTGCCTCTCAGATGATGCAGTTACAAATTTATGCAGATTGTTTCCTCTATGCCATGTGTCAACACAACAGAAATAAGCTACAGACAGCTTAGTCCTTCTGTAACTGATAGCATGGTAGATAGTGTTACAGCTTCTCTGCATCAGACTCTAGACATGGTGGGTGTTTTAAAAAAGAAAAAGTCTCATCAGAGATTTCTAACTCCTCGGTTCAACACAGAAACTTGTAGCTTAAAACAGAAGACTTGTCAATTAGAAAGAAAGTGGCGCTCCACTAAATTAGATGAAATCAATTTAGCTTGGAGAAATCATCTTCTAATTTATAAAAAAATCTCTTAGGAAAGCTAGAACAATTCATTATTCCGCATTACTAGAAGAGAACAAGAATAATCCCAGGTTTCTTTTCAGCACTGTAGCCAGGCTGACAAAGAGTCAGGACTCTGTCAATCCTAGCATTCCCTTAGAGCTTACTAGTCAAGACTTAATGAACTTTTTCAATAATAAAAGACCTCCTTATCACATCTGATAAGATAAGATAAGATAAGATAAGATAAGCCTTTATTAGTCCCACAATGGGGAAATTCCAGGATTGCAACAGCACAGGGATAGCAACACTCAGAGCAACAATCAGAGCAACAATCAGAAGGCAAGAAAAAACAACATCTAGTAAACATATGTCCATATTACTATAAATGTATATATATAGACACACAGTGCAGAGCATTATGGTTGGTTGGTGAATGTGCAGCAGAAAGTCTAAGCTCTCTCTCCGCGGATGCAGCGGGCCAGCTGGAAGTCTTTGGGCATGATGGTGACCCCCTTAGCGAAGAAGAGACCACCAGGTGGGCCTCGCTGGTCTCCTGCAGAGCCATGACGGCGAAGCACAGGAAACGCAGGACGGTCTTGAAGTCCTGAGCGATCTCCCTCACCAGGCGCTGGACGGGCAGCTTACGGATGAGCAGCTCCATGGATTTCTGGCAGCGACGGATCTCTCTCAGAGCCACGGGCCTGTGACGGCGAGGCCTCTTCACTCTGCGGGTGGCCGGAGCGCCTCTCCGAGCAGCCCTGGTGGCTAGCTGTCTCCTGGGGGGCTTCTTCCTCCAGTAGATTTTACGGGCGGTCTGCTTGGTTCTTGCCATCGCTCTTTATTATTCTGTCTTATATTTCTTGCACGCCGCCTAAACTCCAGCCCGGCACCCGCGTCGTTTTCGCTACGGCTCCCAGTATGTCGAGTTTCCCATTAGCACCGGGCGGCGGCCAAGTGCTAGCTAGCACTAGCTCCTCCCCGCTGTAGCGTGTCCCGCTGCAAACCGTGGCTCCGTCCGCCGACCCGGGAGACCCCCAGGGCGATCCGTGCGTCCATGATATATATACAGAGTGAAAGGTGTAGAAAGAAGAAGGAAGATAAAAAAAAAAAATGGCTGTTGCAACGGGCAGCCTACTCGTGTGGCGCCACCGGTCCGGCGGAACCAGAACCGGAAAAGTATTAATGTAATATATTAATTAATTAGTAATAATGGATTTGTTTCAGTACTTGTCCTTTTAGACCTTAGTGCAGCTTTTGATACTATCAATCATAATATTTTACTTGATAGATTAGAACACTATGTTGGACTGAATGAAACTTAGTTGCAGTGGTTTAGATCTTATTTATCTGATAGGTTCCAGTTTGTTCATGTCAATAATGAGTTTTCTTCCAACTCAGAGCTCATTCACAGAGTCCCACAGGGATCTGTGCTAGGCCCTATTCTTTTTAGTTTATATATGCTTCTGCTAGGCAACGTTATTAGAAAGCACTGTATACATTTTCATTGTTATGCAGATGACACACAATTATACCTGTCAGTGAAGCCAGATGATAGTAATCAATTAGCCAAGTTAGAAGCCTGTCTTAAGGAGATCAAAGCTTGGATGACTTGTAATTTCCTGCTATTAAATTCAGATAAGACTGAAGTCATTCTAGTTGGTCCAGAAAACCCAAACTCTTAGTTTGGATGCGGTTACTCTTTCTCTTAACAGTTCTGTGAGGAACCTTGGAGTTATTTTTGATCAAGATCTGTTTTTTAATTCACATATTAAACTTGTTTCTAAGACTGTCTTCTGTCATTTGCGTAATATTGCCAAGATTAGGAGCATCTTGTTTCAGAGTGATGCTGAGAAACTGATTCACACTTTTGTTAGCACTAGATTAGATTATTGTAACTCTTTATTATCAGGTTGTCCTAAAACATCTTTAAAAAATCTTCAGCTGATCCAAAATGCTGCAGCAAGAGTTTTAACAGGTACTAGAAAGAGAGATCATATCTCTCCGGTTCTGGCCTCCCTTCACTGGCTTCCCATAGAGTTTAGAATTAAGTTTCAAATCCTTCTTCTCACTTACAAAGCTCTAAATAATCAGGCCTCTTTTTATTTAAAAGATCTGATACTACCCTATTATCCTAAGAGAGCACTATGCTCCCAAAATGCTGGATTACTTGTAATACCTAGAATCTCCAAAAGTACAATGGGAGGCAGAGCCTTCAGTTATCAAGCTCCTCTCCCATGGAACCAGCTGCCAATCTGGATTCGGGAGTAAGACTCGATCTCTGTTTTTAAGAATAGGGTTAAAACCTTCCTTTTTGATTTAGCCTCTCATTAGGGAGGGATCATGTGTTTCTGAACCCTCCCTTAGTTATGCTGCTATTAGGTTTAGACAGCCGAGGGACCTTCAACAATGCACTGGGCTTCACTCCTTTCTTCATTCTCATGAAATATTTTTGCTGGTCATTAACATCTGTTTGTTCTCTCCCATAGATTGAGTCCCTGTCGTGCTGTTTGCTCTCTACATGTCTGTTCTTTTCTTCTTCTTCTCTATCCCCTCACCACCACCCCCCAGCCAGTCACAGTAGATGACTGCCTCTCCCTGAGCCTGGTTCTGCTAGAGGTTTCTTCCTGTTAAAAGGGAGTTTTTCCTCCCCACCGTCGCCAAGTGCTTTCTCACAGGGGATCGCCTAATTGCTGGGGTCTTTCTGCAATTGTGGGGGTTTCCTCTACAGTTGAAAGTGCTATGAGATGACTGTTGTTGTGAAATGGTGCTATGTAAATAAAGTTGAATTGAATTGAACTGAATCTGCCAAGATGCTGAAGATGAAACGAGGGTGAACATTTCAGCAAGACAATGATCCCAAACACACAGCCAAGGAAACTCTCAACTGGCTCCAGAGAAGAAAAATAAAGCTGCTAGAATGGCCCAGTCAGTCACCTGATCTGAATCCAATTGAAAATCTATGGAACAAACTGAAGATCAGAGTTCATAGAAGACACCCATGGAACCTTCAAGATTTGAAGACAGTTTGTGTGGAAGAATGGGCTAAAATGACTCCTGAACAATGCTTGTGCATAGTTTCTCCATACAGGAGTCATCTGGAAGCTGTTATTACCAGCAAAGACTTTTCTACGAAATATTAAATGAATTTCACCAAGTGTGTTCAATACTTATTCCCTGTGTCATTTCACTTTATTAAATATGACTTGTTGCGTGAACACAGTTGGCTTGATTTCTTTGTCTGTATGGATTGCTTGGGTTGTTACTGATACAGTATCTGGTGAAAATCTCAGGTCAATGGCTCCATCAGAAAAATGTTTAATGAGAAAAATGTTGATGTGTTCAGTACTTATTTTCCCCGCTGTATATGAATGTTGCAAATTTACAAGAAAGAAGTGACAGATTTACAAGATGAAGTTTAGTATTTTGAGAAAAGAGGTTTGTCAGAAAGAAGTTGCAAATTTGATGAAAAAGTCACAAATCTATGGGAAAAAATTGCAAATTTACAAGAAAAAAGTAGAAGACTTATGAGAAAAATGTTGCAAAATTACAAGAAAAAGTAACAAATATATAAGAAAACTAGAAAAGCACTCATAGAGCGCATACCTCTGCCAAGGCTCCTTCCATTTCTCATGGATCACCTTCAAAATGTAATGGGTTTGTGTGTAGGCCTATAGGTAGTTATGGTGAAAATTGCATCAAAGTCTGTCAATCAGTTTTGGAGTATTGTTGCTAACACACTGTGAGAAGATAAGAGCCTTGGCTGAGGTATGCATTTTCAGATCATCACCAAAATATAATGGGTTCCTCTGTATGCCAAGAACCACCTCTGGTGAAAATTTCATCCAAATCCATCCAGTAGTTTTTGTGTAATCCTGCTGCACAAATACAAACAAAGCCCTTGGTGGAGGTATGCACTCTCAGATCATCACCAAAATCTAATCATCTGTTCCCCGTGCCATTACACACCTTTCCTGAAAATTTTGTCAAAATCCATTCTTAAGTTTTTGAGTTATGTTGTTAACAGACAGACAGACAAACCCCGGTAAAAACATTACCTCCTTGGCGGAGGTAAAAAGTGTCAAATGTACAAGAAAATGGTGAATTTATGTGAATAAAACACAAATTTATGACAAAAAAAATTGTAAGTTTTACAATAGAAAGCGACATTACAATTGCATCTACAATTTTGCAAATTTTTTTCTTATCTTTCATATATTTATAGAATGTTTCACTTTTTGTAATTATGTGTGATTAAGCCCAAATAGAACAATATCAGCACTGAGCTCAGTGACAAAACATTATAATTTTTATTAAAATGATCAAAAAAACATTTAAGATGAAAATAAAGGTGGATTCACACTACAACGTTTGGACCAACTTTTACTGACGTTTAGGCAAACATCTGGCTCTGCTGGCAAAAGTTGGTAAAAGTTAATGATAGTTGGTGTTTGTTTGCGAGCGTTGGCAAAAATCGTGTTCTTTGAAAATTTTCAGCATGCTGAAAATTTACCGACATTTGGAAATAAACGTTGGTGAAAGCTGTGCTCAGTTTGTAAAAGTTCCTGAGTACTGGGCTAAGTTGTGTAGAGCTCGCCTAAGTCGGCCTAAGTTAAGCTCCATTGGCAAACGTCGACTGAAATGCTGGCAGAAGGAGATGTTTTTAGATCGAAACATTTCAAACATGCATAGACACAAGAGAAATGCCAAAGAAATGTCGCTGTCCATGGGGCTGGAACGTCAAAACCAGAGAAGTGGTGCTGTCCATGGTGCTGGAATGCCAAAAGCGAGAGAAGGGTCAATTAAAAAAAGAAATATATATACAGTATAATCCCCCCCTTTCCCCCAAAAAAAATCTTCATTGTGAAATTTACCATTCTTAATTTTCTGCTCCATGCATAATAATTCTCCAGGATTTATTGGCTCGGCTTACATTGTGGGGAATCAAAAAGTGCTGATGTGGTTTCAAAAAGTAAATGATATTTGTGAACCATGCTGGCAAAATGAGTTGGAATGCGCACCGCGTCATTACGAGTTGCAGTCATGAGAAATCAGAAATAATGACTCTTTCTTTGTTTGCTAGCAGCAAGTCCCAAGGAAACCCCCATGAGCGCCTGGTATCATTGGAAAGCTTAGAAAACGTACTTTGTAAAAATACATATGTTTTTGCGGAAGACGTAACTCCCGACCAATTGAACGTGAGTTTTAAACCTAGCCAAAATATAAACAAATCGTCTTTTTCCGGGTCCGTTTTTGAACACTTTCTACAAATTAAATATCATTTTGAAGATCTTTCAATACAGAATATGGAAAAAAAAAACATTACCTCAGTTTTGATAATTTCCTCAAAGTGACTCATTTTGCCAGCACGGGTCACATTTAATGCAGTTTTTTAAAAAAAACACTGTGGGCCCTATTTTGATGGTCATCAGCAGACTTTTGTGCCAGACTTCCCACCATACGCCAGTGCTTTGTTAGTTTCTGTCAGTACATTGTCTGTTTGGTTTTTTTTGCTTTGTGTCACACCATCTAATTACCAGTAGACAGTGCACCCACTTTGCACTGGGAGGTGGACAGTCATTTCAGAGGTGTGGTGGCGTGCATTCTCATACCCATCATTATGGTGCATGTTATGCCAATGCACTTTTGATCAGGAAAAAGGTGGTCTGTTTTCAGAAGCACTTTGTTTAATGTTATTTCGGTGGCGTGTTTTCAAATCATGCAGCTCCGAAGTTCGTGAGGAAACAACATATGTTGGGATCTCATTCTTTTAATGGAGAGAGTTGTAACAGTTATAATGTAATTACCCATCATTTTATTTATATGATGATACACTAAATTGTTTTTTTTTATTCTATCCACATTCTCATTTTAATTGCAGACTTACTGTTGGAGTCTATAGATTAGGTATGAATGTAATTTTTTTTAGAGGAAGGAATGAATGAACAGGGAGCCTGCATGCATTCTGGTGAGGGTGCGGGGCACGGGGGGGGGGGGGGTAGTGGGATAGGCTACTTTCAATCTGAAGATATTAAACTACAGATCTTTTTGTGAAAACATTTTTTCCACTAATCTGTTGTGTGTTGAGTCATCATATCACATCATATCTCGTGTCCGTTTGTGCTCAGAGCAGGTTATGTGCATACAAACCCGATATTCATTATCTAATGATGACAGTTTTTACGTTAGCCTCATTCACCGTCATTCTTTTAAAAGAATGATTCAAAATGAAAATATCCTGACAGTTGTTTTGAATTAAATCTACAATTTTGCATTCACCAGAGCAGATTAATTGAACTCAGGCCAAGATGAAGGGCTCGCTCTTTCTTGGTTTAAAAGAGAAGCTTGGATGAACGATAGTATAACTGAAGGAAATTTTACAACTTTCAAATTCATAGACAAAGAGAAAGACTGGCATCATCTCTGGATTGTAGCAGACAGCTCTCATCCATGGCCAAGCAAGGTTGTGGAGTTAAAAAGCTCCTTTAAAGTCTGTAAATGTTGGTGTGCACTGGATTAAAAAAAAAAACTGCTCTCGAATGTAATTTCATGTATTCAAAGATTCAAGATTCAAATCATCATATGCACAGTTAAGAAATGCTACATTTCCTGAGCAATGAAATTCTTACTTTGCTCTCCAAACGAATGTCAAGGTAAAAGGTTGTTGTGTTTCTGAGCTCAGGTTTTCTCTGAGCTCAGATCTTCACTTTAGTTTCAGTATTATTTATCTGTAAGTCTGTTTTTGGTTAGTTATGTTCTTGGTCATTGGTTACTTTTCTGTTTCATGGCAGAGCTCTTCTCCCATTTCCCAGACACCCTCCAGCTGATTGCTGTGCTTCAGGTCTTCTCAGCTGCAATCAGTTGGTAATTAGGTCACTTGCCACTTGCACCTGTTGCGCGTTAGTTCCCCCACTATTTATTTGACTGCTGCGCTCTCCATCAGTTTGGCAGCCACAGTTGTGTTTTGACTGTTCTCCTGTTCCTAGGGCAGTCTCCCCCTCCTTTTCCTCCTGGGACTTCTCTGCCCAGGAGAAGCTCATCTATTTAAGTTTTTGTATTTGTCAACACAGTTATTTTTGTTGGACTGGTCATGTTTTTCTGTTAATAAATGTTCCACTGCAGTTAAGCATCTGGGTTTGTTTTTGCCCTGGAGGGGCGTTCATGACAAAGGTACAGAAACGATTCTAGTAGGTCAAGACACTCTAACACAGTAACTCAATCCTAATACTAATGGATGCTAATAACACACACACCAACACACAGTTAGGCAGTAGAGGAATGAAACTGAAAATTCACTGGATGACTAAAGTGATAGTGGTATATTGATATCAGAGATGATGTGAACCTGAGATGGCATGAACCTATATACAGCGTGCAAATGAGCATTGTGGTGTATAATTATAAATTATTTCTGTAACGGTAGTACCAGTAGACTGTGCATGATAAGTACAGTAGCAGCAGAGATGATATGGACATCAGACGGGTGAGACTATATCTACTGTACAGGTGAGCAGTGTGCAAATTTAGCAGCCGGTGTGTGAGTTCCTATGTGCAAAGCTGTGTTACGGAGTTTTGGGAGCTGTTATCTGTTCAGGAGTCTGATGGCAGTGGGAAAGAAGGAGTTCTTCAGTCTGGTTGTCCTGCATTTCACACTTCTGTACCTCCGGCCTGAGAGTAGATGTGTGAACAGTCTGTGCTGGGGGGGGGTGGGGTCCCTGAGAATGGTGTCAGCTCTCCTTTGGACTCTGCGGTGGTAGATGCTCTGCAGAGAGGGGAGTGGAGTCCTGATGATCTTCTCCGCTGTTTTCACCACTCTCTGCTCATTATTAAGTAGTATTAAAAATTCCGGAGTCCCAGTTAAAAGTAAAACGAGCACTCAAAGCCTGACTACAATAAGTCAACCTTTAGCAAGTCCACAGAACAAAACCAATCATCAAAAGAAAAGAAAAAATCCAGCTCCTCTACTCAGGCAAAATCAAGCCAAGAATATAAATTGCAAAAGAATGGGAATCCAGAAGATGCAAAAATGTCTGAAGTCACGACTTTCCGTAGTTGCAGCCCCTCCCCCAAAAGCAAGCATAAGGAGCGTGCTTTTGTTTTACCTACCTGATGGTGGGTAGCCACATTATCCAGTGGAACTGTCGTGGCTTTAAGGCCAATTTCTCTGAAGTGCAGCGTTTAGCTGCTAGTTTTAATCCCCTTGCTTTTTGCCTTCAAGAAACTTTTGCTATAAACCAACCCCATGTCCCTGAAACATTATTCATTCATTCATTCATCTTCTTCCGCTTAATCCTTTTCGTGTCGCGGGGGGGCTGGACCCTATCCCAGCATCTTCAGGTTCAGGTTACTTTATTTGTACCCGTAGGTAGATTTGTTTTGCAGTTGGTGACATCCATATTTACAAGCCACTAATTACATTCAACATAGACAAGCACAGGCACACATCTTACAAAATAGGTAAATATAGAATATGTACAATATAATTTTATAGCTTGTTCAACTCTTTGACAGCAGCAGGGACAAAGCTGTTTTTGTAGCGCTGGGTTCTACTTTTTGGGACAGCAAACCTCCGTCTGGAGGGAAGAAGCTGAAAGTTGCAGTGCAAAGGGTGGGAGTCATCATTTAAAATCGAGTCGGCCATCCTCTGTACTTGTCTGGTGTACAGGGATGTCAGGCTCAGCTGTGACTCACCAAGCAAACGACTGGACCATCTGACTACCTGATCCAAGGATTTCCTCTGTTTCAGTTTTATCTGACCAAACCATGACATTAAAGAAAAGGATAAAACAGATTCAATAAAAGCCCGATAAAACATAGTCATTATGGTTCGGTCAATTTGGAAGCGTGCAAGTTTCCTCAAACAATACAAATTTTGCTGACCCTTTTTGCACACCCTTTCACAGTTCACCTCAAAGTTCAATCCACTATCAATAATCGTCCCGAGATATTTGTACGATTGTACACATTCGGTGGTCTGGCCTTTTAGTATGGTGACTTTGTGCCTTTGTACCCTGCCTCTCTTTGGGCGAGAGGCAGGGTACACCCTGGATAGATAGCCAGTCCATCGCAGGGCCAACACAGAAAGACAGACAACCATTCACTCTCACAGTCATACCTAAGGACAATTTAGAATCCCCAGTTTTGATGCCAATTAACCTAACTTGCATGTTTTTGGCATGTGGGAGGAAACCGGAGAAATCCCGGAGTAAACCCACGCAGACACGGGGAGAACATGCAAACTCCACACAGATCACTGTTGGTCGGGGGCTGGGATCGAACCCAGGATCCCCCGGCCAAGGGTGAGTTGCTGTGCTGCCGCAGTGCTAACCACTCTTCCACCGCGCCGCCCTGAAACATTATACTATGTATAATACATATGGTCCAAATGTGCATCGTCCATCTGGTGGTTCAACAATTTTAGTCAGGAATGACCTAATTCACAGCCACTTGGCTTTAGTCTCCAACTTACAAGCAGTGGCAGTTCGTCTAACTTTGCATAAAGCAATAACCTTATGCTCTGTCTATATACCACCAGATAGGATTGTGACACCACAAAATCTTGATGCCCTTCATAATCAGTTGCCATCCCCATACATCCTTATGGGTGATTTTTTTTTTTGTTACTTATTTGTACCCGTAGGTAGATTTGGTTTGCAGTCTGGTGACAAGCCACCGGCTGCCGGTCGCTGCGTGCGCGAGCGCCCTAAACCTACATGTTTTTGGTATGCGGGAGGAAACCAGAGAAATCCCGGAGTAAACCCACGCAACACGGGGAGAACATGCAAACTCCACACAGCTCACTGTTGGTCGGGGGCTGGGATCGAACCCACGATCTCATGATCCCCGCGATCCCCCAGCCGAGGGTAAACTGTGCTGCCACAGTGCTAAACCACTGCGCCACCGTGCAGTGGTCATAATCCTCTGTGGGGAGGAATTTGCTCAAATGCAAAAGGCAAGATACTGGGGGATTTTATTGTTAAAAATGATCTATGTCTTTGGAACGATGGGTCTCACACATACCTCCACCCAGGACATGAAACCTATACTGCAGTTGACCTATCTACAGTATATGTGATCCTGAGCTAGTGCTGGAATTCTTGTGGCGGGTCTTGGATGATCTTTTTGGAAGTGACCACTTTCCACTAATATTGACGTCTACAGAAGTGGATGTGCAATCAAGAATTCCGCAATGGCAACTCAAAAAAGCAAACTGGTCTTCCTTTGTTTCTCTGTGCAAAGAGAAATTCAGCCAAAAACCTCAACCACACCGTCACTTTGTTCAGAGCTTTGCTCAAACCTTAATTACAGTTGCAGATAAGACTGTTCCAAAAACGTCAGCAAAGCCACATCGTAGGTCCAGCCCATGGTTCAATGATGACTGCAAAAAGGCCATTGAGGCAAGGAAAAAAGCAGAGAGGGTGTTCAATAAACATCCAACAACAGTAAATCTGACCAGATTTAAAATCTGTCGAGCTAAAGCGCGCAGGATCATCATTGAAGCAAAGAGACAGAGCTGGAGGGAATTTGTATCAAGCCTCACATCCAACACATCTACCAAAAAGGTCTGGGATTTAATTAGAAAGATGAAGGGTAAGGAGAATGGACTTCAAATACAGCATATTAATCATCAGGGTAATCTGCTGACGACAAAATATGAAATAGCTAATCAACTAGCAAAGTCGTGTGAGAAGAATTCATCTATTGGAAACTATCGTCCTGAGTTCCAAATCATACAAGCACAAGAGGAACAAAAAGAAACACTTTTCTTCAGATAACTCAGAACCATACAACCAAGATTTCACAATGGAAGAACTTTTGTTCTCAATAAGGAACTCTCATGACACTGCTGTGGGGCCAGATAAAATTCATTATCAGTTTTTAAAACACTTACCCCCCCAGTGCACTATCCATTCTCTTGACTGTTTTCAATAACATCTGGAAGTCAGACAGTATTCCTGAAAGCTGGAAAGAAGCAGTAGTTATACCTGTTCCAAAAGCCGGGAAAGATCATACTGATACCAGCAACTACCGTCCAATAGCTCTGACAAGTTGCCTCTGTAAAACCATGGAAAGAATCGCCTTGTGTGGGTGCTTGAGTCTGAAGGCCTTTCAACTGATTACAAGTGTGGCTTCAGATGTGGTAAAAGCACTTTAGACCACCTTATCTGATTAGAGGCCTATATACGTGATGGTTTTATTAGAAAAGAACATGTAGTTGCTGTATTTTTTGATTTAGAAAAAGCATATGACACAACATGGAAATATGGTATTTTAAGAGACCTACATGGCATGGGTTTTAGGGGACATTTGCCCTTTTTCATTTCAAACGTTTTGTCCAATAGACACTTCAGAGTCCAAGTAGGAGATACCCTTTCAGAGCCCCATGTGCAAGAACAAGGAGTCCACCAGGGAAGCATCCTCTCAGTTACTCTTTTTAGCATTAAGATTAATAGTGTAGTTGGTGCTCTTGGACCAAATACCTTTTGTAGTCTTTATGTAGATGACCTCTGTATTTGCTACAGGGGGAAAGACATGAGCACAATCAAAAAGCAACTACAGCTGTGCATAAATAAGATTAATAGGTGGTCAGTCAGTAATGGTTTTAAATTTTCAAAACCAAAAACTGTCTGCATGCACTTGTGCCTGCTGCGGTCTCTTCACCTCGACCCTGAACTTTTCATAGATGGAGAAGCTGTCAAGGTGGTAAAAGAAACCAAATTCCTTGGACTTATTTTTGATAATAAGTTGTCTTTTATTCCACATATAAAATTTCTACAAATCAGATGTTTTAAAGCCCTTGACATTATTAAAGTTTTGGCTAAAACTGAATGGGGTGCAGACTCTACTGTGCTGCTGCATCTCTATAGAGCACTTGTAAGAGCTTGGTTGGAGTATGGGAGCATAGTTTATGGATCAGCAAGGAAAACATACATCAGGACGCTGGAAACTGTCCATCACCAAGGTCTAAGGCTTGCCTTGGGGGCTTTCAGAACCTCTCCTGTTAAAAGTTTGTTTGTTGAAGCAAACAAGCCTTCACTTCACAACAGGCGCCTGAAATTGGCCCTCCAATATATGGTTAAACTTAAAGCTGACCATAAAAATCCAGCCTACTCTGCAGTTTTTCACCCTCGATTTTTGCAGATGTATAAGGTCAGACTCTAAGAGCATCACTCCTTTTGGACTCTATATAGAACCTCACCTGGTAAAATTAAACCCTGATATGAGCAACGTAACACAGACACAGTTTTGTCCCATTCCACCATGGAGTTTGAGGAAACCCAATATCATTCTGGATCTGAGCCAAAACAAAAAGAGAGACACTCACCAAAATGTGTACTCGCAGCAGATCTCGGACATAAAATGACGCTTTCCTCACCATATTTCCATATACTCTATACTGTGGCTCTATATGGATCCAAAGTAGATGGCTCAGTCTCTGCTGCAATTGTCACCGGGCACAATCAGCATGGTTTCCCAAACAGTGTTCAATTTTTACAGCAGAGGCTCATGCTTTGCTTCTAGCATTGGAACACATTGAGAGAACCAAACAACAGAGCTCCTTAATTTTTACTGACTCCAGATCCTGTTGTCAGGCACTTGGGTTTTTAAAGACTGATCACCCCATTATTGTCCGGATTTTAGAGAAACTAGGTTTTTTACAGAAACATAATTTTAATATCATCTTCTGTTGGATCCCCAGCCATGTTGGCCTGTCAGGTAACGAGCAGGCAGACAATGCTGCCAAGAGAGCCCTTACCCAAGAAGTCACTCAATGCCAGATCCCAGCCTCAGACCACTAATAACCTCCTATATTTTAAAGAACTGGCAGACTGAATGGGACACATGCACTGCAAATAAACTGCATGATATTAAACCTACCATAAGCCATAGACATTTGCATGACTTTCAAAACTGACATGATGAGGTAGTGTACACTAGATGCCGTATTGGCCACTCAAGGCTTACACACAGCTTTTTATTAAAAGATGAAGGCCCACCATCTTGTCAGTTTTGCAGATTTTTTTTTTATCAATAAAGCACATTTTACTTAACTGTCCTGCTCTCATGACAGCAAGACAACATTTTTATACTCAAAAGTCACTGAAGGATATTTTTAATAAGGCACCAGCAAAGAAGATTTTAGGGTTTTTAGCACATGTGCATCTGAAGCATCTTATTTAATTTTTCTATTTTACTGTATTTACATATCTATCTCGCTCTATTTATTTATTCTTTCATTTATCATCCTGTCTCTATATAATTTTTAACTCAGTTTTCTTATTAGTCCTAATTTTGCCATGAAATACAGTAGCCATAGATGCTGACATGGCACTAAACAAGAGCACTCACTCACCGCTCTCTGCAGGCGTTTGCAGTCCAGGGCAGTGGTGCCGCCGTACCACGCAGTGATGCAGTTGGTCAGGATGCTCTCGATAATGCAGCTGTAGAAATTGTTGAGAATCCTGGAAGACATGCCAAACTTCTTCAGCCTCCTCCGAAAATACAGCCGCTGTTGAGCTCTCTTAACCAGCTCTGTGGTGTTGTGTGTCCACTTAAGGTCCTCGCTGATGTGGATGCCCAGGTATTAGCTGCGCACCCTCTCCACCTCAAGCTTCCGGATGAGCAGCGGCCAATGGGGTCTTCTCCTCCCTTTTCTCATGTGGACTAATTTCGCTGATTTTTCAAAATGTTTGTAAAAGTCTGTCCAAATGCTATAATGTGAATCCAGCTTATGTATTGACAGTAGAAACAAGAACATTTTGATCAGTTTTAAAGTCAGTCAGAAGTGCCTCAGAGAATACGACCAAATGTACTTGAGGAAAAGTACAGTTTCTTCTTTTTAGTATTCTACTCACATAAGAACAATTTTGTGAAAAAGTTTCTTGAGTACATGTGCTTAAGTAGATGTAACTAGTTGATGAAAGCACAACGGTGTTGCTGGATTTTGCACAACAATCAAGCAACTCTGCCTGTGAAAACAAGATGCTTCAGCAGAGAAAAAATGTAGAAAAAAAACAGAAATAGTAACTGAGAGGTGCAGAAGACTTTTTCAGCATTTAAAAAATGTAACAGGTTGCTAAAGGACTGCTGCATCGTAATACATACCAGACCCTTTTTTACCTTGAAAAAAGCCCACCGAAAACCAAAACTCTAAAATGTTATAAAATGACACATTGTAGCCAATTATGGCATATCTAATGATAATTTAGTTTTATTTAGTAATTTGTTTATACTCAGTGTGAAATGCGGTACAATTACATATAAAGTCAATAGAAAGACACAAACACACGCGTATTTGCTTTGGGCGACACAAGTGCACGCAAGTTGGATTTTGTTCAACTCCAGCCAGGATTTTGCTTGATTATTTTTTTTTTTTGTATTTTGTATACTTGATTAATCCCCAGAGAGAAATTCCGGGCATCCACCTGGATGGATGAGGCAGCCACAGTACAGCGCCAATCCCTTCACCATTCACACCTAGGGCCACTTTAGAGTCTCCATTTAACCTAACTTGCATGTTTTTGGCCTGTGGGAATAAACCAATGCAGACACGGGGAGAACATGCAAACTCCACAGAGAAGGTTCACTGATGGTGTACTATGAGATGACTGTTGTTGTGAAATGGCACTACATAAAGTTGAATTGAATTGGGATCGAACCCACGATGGTCAGGGGTGGAATCGATCCTGTGACCTTCTTACTGTGCTGCCACAGTGCTAACCATTGCACCACCAAGCTGCCCTTGGTTGATGTTGGAATTAGTTTGAAAATGAGACAACCATTAACTGGAGACGTTTCTTGTCAGATGCGCGCTCCGGAGTTCTTTTCATGGCACATGTGGTTTTCTCAGCTGAATACCGGCGGACCTCCATGTCCGCCACTTGTTTGATGCTGAGGGTGGCCGAAGTTTGGATGCGGTTTTTGGGGGAGGTGATGGCGTTTCCCCATCCGGATAATGTTGTGGGCTCAACCTGAGGGTCCTGAAACTACTACGGTTCTGAAAACTGCTGCCTCCAGTTGTGCAGGAATCCCCAGATTTGTCTAGAGCTGGGTGATATAGCAAAAAAAAAAAAGTATTGCAATATAATTTCCCTATATTGCAATCCACGATATATATCAAGATAGGTACTTTGTGCACTGAATGTCCTTTAAAATTTGTTTTTTCTTACATTTTTATTAGAAAAGAACATCATATTCAAGATACAGTATATACTGAAGCAGCAGCAGCTGGGGAGAGAGATGCTGCATGGAGTGAAGTCCTGGTTTATATTTTTGACAAATCATACTCGATATACGCGATATAGGCATTTTATATATTGCGGGTGGCCAAATGTAGAGGTACAATAAATGCACTCATTGTATGGCCCATCCCTAACTCAGGCTCAGCCTCCGTTGAATGGAAGAGGAAGAAGAAGCTGGATTGCGTTCATGCTGGAGGAGCCACTGTAGTTCCCAATGCACAACAACGGCAAGTTGTCTTGGATCAATTAAGAAGTGAAATTAGACAATTTCCCGAGGACCCCTGAATGTTCTCTCAAGCATCCCCTGGGGTCTGAGGAGCACCAGTTGAAAAGTCCGACTCTAGCCGACTCTGGCCCCAACACTGATCATTTCATATAGATGCTACAGGCTGTTCCCTCAGGCTCTTAGCTTGCTGCTTGGTGGACTGATGGTGGATCATTTTAATAGCCATGTGCGTAGAGGCCTGCTTGAACTGCAACAATGGAAAAATGAAGCTAACAGAAGTACTGACCTATTTTCTCCATCGGATGCTTAATGACTTTGGACAGCATGCAGTCTGTCATTAATGTGAGGGGGTGAAGAATTCTCTTGACAGAGCAAGAAGGCCAACAATAGCCATGATAGGCACCTGGTATCAATTTGTTGTATACTGAAGATATCTGTTTAGAATTGCATCTATATAGCAATGCTTGAGTCCTGAGTGATTCAAAGTGGATTTAGCATTTATCCATATGTCCCAGTTACCACAGGGCTTATAGTCTTAGCAGTTACAACAACAACAGTGAAATGATTCACATGATCATATCTGGTCATTACGTTTTTTTCCCTCTCCAGCGCCTACGTGCTTTATGTTCCAGCCGCTAATCTCCCAGCTCCCTAAATGCTTTACACCATGCAGTCCTGTGCTCCTCCTCATCTGTTTGTGTTAAATTGACTTTCTCCCCTGTTCTTTCGATCCAGGCCTAGTGAGACGATGGGCTGCATTAAGAGCAAAGAGGACAAAGGCCCAGCGATGAAGTATCAGCCAGATAATTCCCCAGCAACAGACGCCAGTGCCACTACACCTCACGTTGGCCATTATGGACCAGATCCCACACAGATGCAGCAGAACCAGGCTCCCTCATCTTCATCTGGCTCCGGGGCTGGAAATTTCAACCACACCGTCTCGCCGTTTGGTGGCTCCTCAACTCAGATTACTCCCTTTGGAGGAGCGTCATCCTCATTCTCGGGTCCTTTGTCTAATTCGTTCTCTGGTGCTGTTCCAAGTGAGTAAAATCAGGCTGCACGGTGTCATTATTTAATTAGTGATGGTCTTCATATGAACTGGATATCAGCGGACCAAGCCTGTGTTTTTGCTTGAGATCTTATTGCCATTTTTGAGGCTTTAAAGTGCTGTGTTACCGAGTTACTGTAGTAGTCTTTGAAGTTGTGGCTGTTATTGCCGGTTTTGCTTTTACTTCAAAGAAATGTTTATTTCCAGTTAAATACTTCCATCTACAAGCACTATATCCTCATTTTCAAAGGACACTGTTCTTAACAGACACAGTTTGCTAATAGAGGAGTAGCTCTTGAAAGCAGGCCCCAACTTTTAGAGACTGGAAAGGTAATGTACTGTTAGAGTAAAAGTTCAGGAGCCGCAGAATTTTGATGCATTGTGGCGAACTAGCCTACATTTAAACTAGAATGTACTTAAGTGAGATGCAAACCCATGCATTTTGCAGCCCTATAGAGTTAAAACCTTGACCTTTGACCTTTTGACACCAAACCCATAGTCAGAGATCAGGGTAAACCTGTGTATTAAGTTTGGTGGCCCTACCTTTACACGTTTTATAGTAATAGGGCACAGGGAATGCAAACATTGACCTTTTGACCCCAAACCTATAGTTCTAGGTCAGAATCCCAAGATGAACTGGTGTACCAAGTTTGGTGGCCCTAGCTGTCTTAGTTGTTGAAATATAGTTTATATGGCATTCTGACCTTGACTTTTTTACCCCGAAAGTATAGCAATAGGTGATAGTCCCAAGGTCAACCTGTGTACCAAGTTTGGTGGGCATAGCCTCATTCCCTGTCATGTTGGCTCCCAGACTTAGCTGGCCGGTCAGCCACAGATGGCACCAACCATCTTATTATTGCCTCCATATGGTGCTGGTCAAGGCACAGGGCACAAATCAGAGAGAAGTAAACAACAGTGACAATGTGGCACATCGCAAGACAGACAAAAAAGTTGTATAAGGACTTCAGGAGTGGCAGAGAAGTATGTAAGGGGGGTGCAGAACACGTATGACTACAGTGAGATGGCAGTGATGTGGAGTGAGAAGTGAGACATGGATTCAAAGTGGAGGGTAGGATTATATCAGCGATTGGTTCTGAGCCTCTCCTTTGCAATGATGATGGACAGGCTGACAGGTGAAGTCAAGCAGGACCCTCCGTGGACGTTGATGTTTGTATACGTGTTTGTGATCTGTAGTGGGAGAAGGGAGCAGGTGGAAGAGAACCTGGAGAGGTGCAGGTATGCAGTGGAGAGAAGAAGAATGAAAGACAGAATACATTTAGTTCAGTTTTGTTTATTGGTTTGTTTGTCAGGGACCTTGTACAGAAAAAAAAAAAAACATTAAACACAGGGTAAAGATGCTCTGTACCAGATTATAGCATTCTCACTAGTTTTCATCTGTAGTTCTTGAGGCAGGCAGGAAGATGTTGAAAGAAAAACGGCACATACAGAAGGCAATTCAGGTCAGGTTTCAGAAACTGTTGTCTCTGAAACAAGCAGGGAGTAAGTTTATAAGGTAAAAAGATAAGAGAAATGGCACACATAAAAACAATTTAAGAGTCCAATTTCAAATCCCATTTAAGGGCGTCAATGCTGGAACCAGTATCCACCCCAGGACTGAGGCAAAGCAGCACACTCGGTGGCCCCGGACTGAAGTGCAGCTGCACCTACGATGGCCCCCGGGCTGGAGCGTAGCACCCACAGCGGGCACACACTGGAGCGCTGCACCCACGTGGGATTCAAACTGGGGCACAGCACCCACGGAGACCCAGACTGAGGAGGAACTGCACCCTTGGAGATCCCGAGCTGGGACGGCATCTCCACGACGACCTCGGTCAGAGGAGCTGGACCCACGAAGACCTCAGGCGGTGGACCGGAACCCACAGAGACCTCTGGTGTAGCTGGATGACTCTCGGTGACCCTGAGAGAAGACTCGAATGAAGGAGGAAAAGAAACAGGGTCAGGGTCACTGGCGGCAGTGGAATCCGGCGAGGCGAGCTCAGAGGCTGCTGACGGCAGCACTCGGCTTTCCCCACCCAGAGCCAGACAAGATCTCATCAATACTGAAACAATGAAAACAAAGGAGAGTACTTGCCTGAGCTCAAGTTCCACTGCCGTCCAGGACTCCATCAATCCGGATGACGATGTCTTGGGCTCGGCCCTCTGGAGTCCAACTCAGACTCTGCTACGGCGGCCCCAACAGCAGGCATGATGGTCTCTGCAGTCTCGGAACCCCCTGGCGATGTTACCCATGCAGGTGGCTCGCCCGGCGTGGCGACAGGGTATCCTCTTCCTGCTGGGGCTGAATGTTGCTGCTGAAGAAGCCCGGGGATGCTTCTTCAGCAGTTCAGGCTCAGGATTGCAGACAGCCCTCCTCCTCTTTCCATACCGTGGCTGCAGGGCCAGAACCAGGTTCTCCAGGGCTGCAGGCTCTTCCTCCATCCAGCGGCTTGATCCTGGAATTGGCAAACAGTTTGGGGGTATTCGGGGAGACACAGAGAAAGCAGGTAAGGTTTTGGTGGTTGC
This sequence comes from Pholidichthys leucotaenia, assembly GCA_020510985.1. Classification (NCBI taxonomy): domain Eukaryota; kingdom Metazoa; phylum Chordata; class Actinopteri; order Cichliformes; family Pholidichthyidae; genus Pholidichthys; species Pholidichthys leucotaenia. The sequence continues at coordinate 204,934,941 of CM035844.1, forward strand.
AGCAGGTGGTGAGGACCCAGTGGACTGCATAAACTGAGCCTCACCCTCAGGAATCAGGCAAGGTAATTCATTAGATGGTGAAATAGAGTGAAAAAGCACTTTCCTGTTTTCCCAGGGTATGGTGGGTCCTGCTGCAGCAAGCCCAGCCTCTTTCCTCTCCGTGGCTGTGGAGGTCATGGGCCCCTCTGGAGGACAAGGAGGAGCCTCATCTGCAGACACGATGACGGGCAGAGCCGAGGGAGAAACGGCTGAGCTCTCAGCAGTCGGAGAAGGCGCCGTGGAGGAGGGGAAAACAGCTGTGACAACCCCAGGATTGGGAGCTGACAAGACAGCCGGTGAGGAGACCCAAAAGGCTGAAGCTGCTGTAGTTCCTCTCTGACGTGGCGAAAATAGGTCCTGCTGGCTGAGAGACGGAGGAGTTCTTCCGACGGCCCGTAGCTGGGTAAAGGCGGGAGCTTTGCGGCGACAGGACCTGGCTACTCTCCTCCATCCGCTTTGGTACAGCCGTGTCACGGGGAGGAGTTGAGTTCTGTGCCGGGAGGCGATGTCTTTGGGCCGGTGACGATCCCATCGCCAACCCCGGAAATTGCTGTTGGAGCACGGAGACAGTGGCCAGCAGCTCAGCAAACTCAGGATAATTACCTAAACCGGGATGCGCCTCCACAATCCCGACTGCTGTTTCCACGCTCTCCAGATCCTTCTTCGGGCCACAGGAGGTGAAAGCTTCAGTAACATGGCCCCAGATAAACTCAGCTGCCCACTGCTCATCGATTCTGGGACCCCCGGCTGCCCTCCTCCTATGGCGTGCTGGGAACATGCTGGCAGCCAGCCACGATAAAGGTGAGTGCAAAAGGAAAAAGCAAAAAAAAAAAGAAAAAGACAAACCCACTGCCGCTGGAACCTATGGGCTGCAACCTACTGTCATAATTGGGTCTCTTTCAGGGCAGAAATAAGGCACCACTCGCCTGCAGTGAGTTTGCTCATTTATTAAATAATAAGGAACACAAATACTTGCCACGAGGGGCGGATTACAAAAAGCTATATGCGAGACCACAAAGGGTGATAACAGAAAAATACAAATACTGAAAAACCATGAAAGGTAACTTACATGAAACAGACGAGGATGAAACCTAAGCTGAGGAAAGACTGAAATCAGGGATGGGGATTCCAGTCAGCACATGACTAGGTCGCAGTGAGGAATAAACCTCTCCAGCGAACGTAAATAGTGATACAGAACTCAAACATGAATCAGGTGTGGAGTGAAAGTAATTAACCAAACACAAACAGCTGTGACAACCATGAAAAGGCTTGACAGCCGGAAGTCACAAACTGTGCTGTCAAAATAAGAGCATGAAACACAATGAACGAAAAATCAAGACTAAATATAAATACATAACAAGAGGAAAACCACAAAGACCCCAGCACGGTACAGACCCGCACTCGGCATCATTACACCCAGCCACCCAACCAGTGGCCCTTTTCATTCAAAAACCTAAACTTGCCTGTGGTGCTGCTTCCACCGCTTCCCTCATTGCCCGTCACAGTTTCAGTCCCTGGATTGCAAGCTCACGAAACGGCACCAATGCCAACATCCTGATTTTACTTAATCCCATCACTAAAAATTTCTTCTTTTCCTGCTTTACCACAATGAGATCCGCCCATAGGACGAACTTAGTGACCACAATACCATATGGGGTCTTAAATTTTTCCTGGGGTACAGTGAATTCTCCTCCTAGGTCAGCTTCCATTTCCCAGTTCCTGATTTCCTCAAATCAGTCCAACTTCTTCCTGCCTAAGCATGTGCCGCTTTGCCATTTCTATCCACCGTTCAACCACATTTACGTAATGGGAATTGTTCCTCCTCCTAGATAATAGCTTCAGTGCTCACCAAAGTCAAACATTTATGGTCATATGTGTCTGCGTCTAGGTTGTCTTAAAATCAAGGTCAAAGGTCACGAGAGTTGAGCACTCATGGGGTGATTTCATCAGGCTGGAATGAGCTACTCTGTCATTGACCGTCTGGTTTTGTGCTGTTGCAGAGCACTTAAAGCTGCGTGGCTAAAAAGAATAAATTATGTTAAACCATGTCTCAGGGCTATGAATTTGATTCAAAATAATATATACTGCTAATTGCCTAGAAAACCTTTGTAAAATGCTACAGTATAATGTGCCTACAGAAATATAAACCACGAAGGAGCCATGTCACATTAGACAGTAACAGAGATAAACATGCAAACATACTCCACATTGAGCTTAACTCGGTCAGTATGCCGATCAGGGTTTAGGGTGCTAAAGCTAATGTTGGTCATTATTAACACAGGTCCTTCTATCAGATATGATCATGGAGCTTACCTCCATCCTGAGAACCCTCCTGTTTAGGTGGGATTTAGGCGATTATCCCGCTCCATTTTGGATTAGTTGCTCTCAGAGGGGGATAAATGGAGCACGGCCATTTTTGCAGGTAATAATGAGATTATTGTTGACAGCATTGCTGCCAGCAGTAGGTATATGAAAGTCGTCTCTCTGGAGGTGTGGGTCCACGGTTAGAAAAATGCTTTCTAATATCCTGGAAGTGTGCTAACAGATGAGCAGATTGATTTATTAAGTTTTATAATAAGGACTTTTAATATTTTGTTTGAGCCAGTAATGTGTTACTATTAAATGGTCAATGGATGTTAGATGGTGAGTCCTTTTTAGCTTGTGTATGAAGGCTTTTGTCCGTCTTCTGCCTTCAGTGAGAAGAATCATCTCCACAGCAAAAAGTGAATACAGACCTTAGCAACCTTACACATGAACAAGTCTTACACTTACTAATACCAAAAGTCCTCCAGTTACTACTTAATTGGTAAGTTCTTAACTTCAGAATATGACTATATTTTCAGAAGCACTTAATTCTGAGTACAGAGGTGGACAGGAATAGTGGGCAAGACTAAAATAACATTACTTGAGCAGTAATAAAAGCTTGTTAAGGATATCAGAATGATTAGGTTTAAGGTGTGGAAAAGATAACATTACAGTCACTAGTGCATGCTCGTAGAAACCAAGTATATATTGGGTGATGAGTATCTCTTCTTTCGTGAGTGATGGTCTACATGACATGATGCACTGCTTGGAATGGGTGTGGTTTAAAGTAGTGTGTCCTATTCTTAATCGGGTGATGAGTATCTCGAGTGAGATTTCCAGATTTACTGCTTCGAATGGGTGTGGTTTAAAGTGCTGTGTCCTATTCGTAATCGGGTGATAAGTATCTCTTCTTTCGTGACTGATGGTCTATATGGCATCATAAAGACATCAAGGCAGGCATTGTAGGACACCGTGCCTACATCATAGGTAGCCAATCCTATTGTCCATATGACGGCACCGCGAGGAGGCGTCCTATGATGTCCTATGATTGTGACACACAGAGATTTCTTGAATTTATAGAGTGAATTTATAGAGTGATAGAGTGATGGGTGAAAGTAGACTGGTATGGTCTGGTACTCAGTACCATTAAAAGTTTTAGTGGCGGTAATTACTATTGGAAAGAGAGGCCAAAACTGACAAAGCCAGTCACACTTTCAGCAAGAAAACGATCTGCCAGCATTATCCCCTGTTAAACAACACTCAGTGTAGCTTGTCCTCATTAATTCTGAATGTTAATGCTGGGTGGAATGAAGCTGCCTGATGTGTGATTTTCCTCCAAAAGCCACAACTAACTGTATGGAAAGCCGAAAGGCTCAAAATGTCAAATTTGATGTCTGCGTTAACACTTGAAAACTTTACAGCTTAACATGCCATTTTCCCATCATGTTAAGAAGCTGTTTTAATACAAGCATTATACCATGTTAACATGTCAGATTAACTCTTTACCTCCCAAGGATCCTCAAAAGTTCATGCAAGTTTGCCCAGCAAGTCTACATGCGTTTTGTGGACTTTGAGAAATTATTTGCATGCCTCATAGTTTCTTGTGGGGGAGGGGGGTGCTCTGGGAGTATGGGGTATCAGGCTCATTGCTGCGAGCTATCCGGCTTCTATATGACTGCTGCAAGAGTTTGGTTTGTATTGAAAATAACTAGTCAAACTCATCCCCAGTGACAGCCACACTCCACCAGGGCTGCTCTTTGTCACTGATCTTGTTCATCATTATTATAGACAGGTTTTCTAGGTGCAGGCAAGGGACAGAGGGTGTCATGTTCAGTGGGCACAGAATCTTATCTCTGCTGTTTGCAGATGATGTGGTCCTGTTAGCTTCATGTACCAATGACCTACAGGTCTTACTGGGGAGGTTTGCTACTGAGTGTGAAGCGGCCAGGATGAGAATCAGCACCTCCAAGTTTGAGTCCAAGGTCCTCAGCTGGAACAGGGTTGAGTGGCCTTTCTGTGTTGGGGGATGAACTCCTGCCCCTAGTGAAAGAATAGAATAGGTTTTATTGTCCAACCAAGAAAGAGTTAAAGTATCTCAGAGTCTTATTCATGAGTCAAGGGAGAATGGAGCAGTAGACTGACAGATGGCTAGGAGCAGCATCTGCAGTGGTGCAGACGTTGTACTGGTCTGTCGTGGTGAAGAGGGGGCTAAGCTCTCAGTCTGTGTTCCTACCCTCACTGATGGTCACAAACTTTGAGTACCAACCAAAAAAAACAAAAAACAAAATGGGATCATGGGCACAAGCAGCTGATATGAACTTTCTCAGTAGGGTGGCTGGACATGTGAAGCAGCCCACAGAATGAGACGGCCTTCGATGCAACGCAGTGACATATCTGGCCTAGAAATGTGCACTTGGAGGACACAGCACCTGAACTGAGACACAGCCTATGTCTCCCAACTGCCCTAGGAACACCTTGGTGTCCTCCCTGAAGACACTGTGTCAGAACCAACATCTTAAGACAAGGACGTTTGCACGCGTGACAACTGTGTATTTTTTTTTTAGGCTATGGTTTTCCATATCCCACAGAGGCATTTGCATCTTTTCAATAAAAAAATATGTCATTTGTCAAGATGTGTCCAAATTTTTACACTGTTATGTTGCCCAGGTGGCTGTAGGGGATGAGGGGAAGTAACAGATTAAACTGTAAAGGGGAAGGAACAGGGAACTGGGAAAATTGGGACTTTAACTAAAATGTGGCAAAATGTGCATATGAAACAAGCAAACTAAATGAGGGGAAATAAAAGGAAACTTTCACCCAACAAGCCAGGTGTGGCCTCATTCACCTGAGCAATCAGCCATAATGGCACACCACTGTAAATACAGGCAAGACAAGTTGTGGCATCAGTGGTTGCACCCTAACCACTAAAACAAATAATTTGCCATACACAGTTTCAGATGTGTAAATTTCTTTGTGCTCTATACAAGTATAAAGACACTGAAAGATTTTGTTCAGGGATCCATGAAGTCGAGGAAGACACACTAATCAGACCCTCCAGGATTTAGTGATGTTGCAACTCTTCCAATTCCCGCGACTTCAGCAGATCCTGCATAATTTGAATTTTGTCCAATCACCGCAACTTTAACGCAATTTTGGCCAATTGTCATCAACTTCCGCCAATTTCGCCAATCAGATTTGTCCCTCAGTAGCCCGCAAACGTACCTCATCAGTCTGACCAATCAAATGCAGCGCTGCACCGCGCTCGCTTCTGTGTTTACAGTGAATATATACTGAACACATCAGCAAAAAACAGTGTGATTTAAAAGAAAAAGACTCATCTGTGGGTTTTCCCACATCATTCCTTCCTCCATCAACCCCAGCCCGCCGGTGAACTTCTCCTCAAGTCTCCATAATGACCGCATATATGAAGTGCTGGGTTTGTGTTGAAAAACGTCCGCCTGCCTGAAAGTACCTCTGTCTTGGGAGTGTGCGTGAGGAGGCACGCCGTAAAACCACACAAAAAAACGAGTGAATCTCATACTTGTTATGTCCGTGTTTAGGCTGGTGTTAGTAGGATGGCGGCCGGGTTGGTCATCGGACAGACCGGGGTGGCTACTACCAGCTACCGGTGGTGACGCCGCCCGTGGTGTAAAAGAGTTGGGCGGAAGAGGCTCTGCCTCTTTCGTTGTGAAGCCACCTGTCCAGCAGGAGTGTGCTGTAAGTCTTTTGTATATAGTTGGCTTATATCCTGATTAAACCCTGTTAACTGAGTTATGTCTCACTTGTCATTCCCAATATTATGGACACAACATTTGATGACGAGGTAAAAGTGGTAATGGAACACTCCATTGCTAGCTTTCGGCCGTTTCTCGAGGCCCCGGGCGAGCTCCTCGTACTGTGGCCTCATTGGTTCGCTGCCTTCACCAACTATCTCGTTGTCTTGAACCTGGGTGAGATGGAGAAGCTCCGTGCGTGAGCTGTGTTGGTGCATAATTTGGGAATGGAAGGGCAGAGGATTCTAGAGAACCTTGGAGGTGCTGACAGTTTCGACGAGGTGGTGCAGCTAATGGCGCGGTACTTTAGGGCGCCGGAGAACGTCACCGTGAAGCGCATTCAGTTTCGACAGCACCGCCAGCGGTTGGGAGAGCCTGTGCGAATATTCGTGGCGGACCTCCGCGAGCTGTCGAGAGAATGCAGGTTTGGGGCCCTGGAGGACGAGATGATTTGGGACCAGCTGGCAGAGCACATCTGCTGCCCGGCGGCCCGGTCCAGGTTGTTGACACACCCAGGGGAGATGAAGTTAGCTGAGGCTGTTAAGCTTGCCCAACAGTTCGAGGCAGCAGAGACCATCGTAAGAGGCCTTACTGAAGGGGCCTCTCTAGAGAAGAATGAGACTTGCGCTAAGGCACTGAGCCTGGACCCTTGTGATGGTGAATGTGGAGAGGATGATTTTGCCTTCGTGGTCAGGATAAGGTCTGCCCCTGGTACGCCAAAATGTTATTGATGTGGGTCCACTGAGCACCGCTATAAGTCCAGAGTGTGCCCGGCGAAAGGAAATTGTTGTGGCAAATGTGGGATTTTGAATCATTTTGCTAGGGCAGGGGTGTCCAACCATGTGCCATGGAGAGCCAAGACCCTGCAGGTTTTACCTCCAACCAGTGTCTTCAACAGCAGATTTCTGTGAACTTCTTCCCACTGATTGCTGATAAGTGAAAACACCTGCTGAAGAGACTGGGTAGAAGAGAAAACCTGCAGGGTCTTGGCTCTCCATGGCACATGGTTGGACACCCCTGTGCTAGGGTGTGCGAAAACTTTGTACGCAGGAGCCGTGTTTTAGAACCAGGTGCTGCGCAGAAGACTCCCAACAGTTGTGCATACCGTCTCCCCAGAGACGACAGGGAGAATCAGCTGCACCATCATGGTAGATGGCGTTGAGATCCCACTCCTAGTGGACACGGGGGCGGTGATTTCCCTCCTGAATCTGGAAACTATGTTTCCACACCGACAGATAAGAAGGCAACAGAAAGAGTTTTATGGTTATGGGCGGAACAGTCTGGCTATTTTGGGCTATGTGGAGATGGAGGCCCGGTATAAGAACAGTGTGGCGCCCAGTGTTCGCATTAACGTTTCTGCATCCGGTGTTAATGTTATGGGTTGTAACCTGTTTTACAGTCTTGGGTTCTCCATTGCGAACGTTTCGGGTGAAGAATGGTCTGGATGTGGACTGTGGGGCCGACCTGTTCCTGCCGTGGAGGGTGCTGAGGTGTGGGATTTGGACTGGATGGACAATGTGACTTTGGGAGTGCACACACCGTGCCGCGCGGAGCCGTCTCGGGATGGACCCGATGCTGTCACGCAGGCTGCCCTGGACGAGGGTGCCAGACGGCACGACGGGACTCCTGATGAGGCTCATCAGGACGAGGTGCCAATGCCAGGAGAAAACGGGGCTAGACCATGGAGCATGGTTATTGTAAAGCACTCCCAGAGATGGCGTGCCAAGAGGAGACCCAGGAGAGCCCGCGAGTCGGAGCGACTGGAGTCGGGGGCCTGTCGCAGGATCGGTGATCTGAATAAAAGGAAGTGGGCTCCCTCGAAGACCAAGGTTGAGGCTTGAGTACGTAAAGATCACAGTCCACGCGAACAGCAGGACGACCAGAGGCAGTTCCAGGTGGAGCCCAGTCGGATGGAGGCAGATGGGCACAGGTCTGTTCATTTTCTGGAGACACCCGAGGGATCTATGGCTGCCGGAGGTGGAGAGGAGGCGGCGCAGCAGAAGCCCTGAGGTGAAGAGACGGAGACGCCTTGAGAGAGATCCATCCGGGGACTGAGAGTTTTATTTTGCATGTGTGTTATATTTTCTTCAGTCCTGTTTTGTTATTGGTTTCTATTTGGTGCCCCGGTAAATTGAATTTTTTTTTTTTAAAAAAAGGAAAAGGGGAGTGAATTGGTAGGCATAATGTGTTGTGTGGTTGCGAACCTATTTTTTTTGAGTGTTTGCATGGTAATTTTGATAACCTGTATGATGTGACGCCTGTTTTCCCCTGTGTTTGAGATTAAATGCTGAATAATTGAGGTCTGAGTGCTAACTTTTGTAGTTAAATTGGTGGCGGCTCTGTGTATTTTGGTTATTTGATAAATTTGAGCCTGCCTGATTTGTCTGGATTATTTTGATTGAGTACCCCTGTGTTGTTTTATTTTACTCTGTGTACCCATGGTTGGGTGGGAGTTGGGGTGGGGGCCGCCGATAGTTTATCTTGTGATTTTATTTCTGTGTGTGTTTAGTATTGTTGTGGGATTATTTTTAGTTAGAAACATGACTTTTATTGTTTCCATTTGTATGTTCCCTTTTCAGCGGAAGAATAACCCGCTCAGCTGTGTGGGGTCACTGGTGGTCTACTCGGCCCCCCAGCCTTAGTTGTGTGACTGGATAGGTGTTTTGTTTATTTTTGTACATATTTTTGATTAGTGCATGTGTCGGGTGACAAATTTGGGTGGGTTATTTGTGTGCCTGGCATTTTTTTTTTTTGGGGGGGGGTGGGATGTTATGTAAGGTTTTGGCTGGTATTAGTAAGATGGCGGCCGGGTTGGTCATGGAACAGACCAGGGTGGCTACTACCGGTTTCCGGTGGTGACGCCACCCATGATATAAAAGAGTGGGTGGAAGAGGCTCTGCCTCTTTCATCGTGAAGCCACCTGGCCAGCAGGAGTGTGCCGTAAGCCTTTTGTTTATAGTTGGTTTATATCCTGATTAACCCCTGTTAACCGAGTTATGTCTCACTCGTCATTCCCAATATTATGGACACAACAATACTACAGCTAGTGTTGTAACAGATTATACATCTTTAGAGGTAAAAGTCACTACTACAGCTTGTCAGTGAGTTTTAAAGCTGTGAATCTCCGGTCTGGACACGGGCCAATGCACGATTCAGGCAATCCCCAAGGAGAGCCCCGCAACTTACCGCAACAATAAAAAAAATCTTGCAAAGTCCTGGAGGGACTGACTAATACACAGACACATTGACAGACTACCGTATGCCTCATTCCACTAAGACATCAGGAAGCTTGTAGTATAAAACTTTTTTCACCCTTAATTTAAACTGTAACCCTCCACCATGTCACTTCCCGTCATTATTTATATGACCACTAGAGGCTGCTTAATGTCAAAATCTACATGTAGGGGGGGGGGGGCTGAAAAGTTCATAGGCTGAAAAGTTCATAGTGGTCAAATTTGACCAAATGTGGTTTATTTTCAACCGCAGGGATCCAAGCACTGCAACACCGATGGACGAAGTGTGTGGACCGAAGGGGAGACTATGTTGAAAAATAAACCACATTTGGTCAAATTTGACCATTGTGAACTTTTCAGCTCCCCCTCATAAGTCATAATACAACCATATAGGGTGTTTCCTGTCAGAGGACGTATCCCTAATACAGTTGTTTATTATTGTCTGCTGTTTTGGGGTGACAGTACCAAAACACCAAATCAACACTTATTTTAAAACTGAATCTGTGCGTGTGTGTGTGTGTGTGTTTTAGGTGGCGTTACCTTCTTTGTGGCCTTGTACGACTATGAAGCCAGAACGTCAGACGATCTTACATTTAAAAAGGGAGATCGCTTCCAGATCATCAACAACACGTATGTGTCTCTCTCGTTTCTCCTTTTCACTCATCTGAACATGTTCCCTCACAAGTAGGGGACTGATTACGGAGACGTGCCTGTTTTCACTCGCTGATGATCGGCTGCACCTGATCACTGTGTGTCTGCCCTCGTGAGTGAGTTGAATTGCCACCAATTTCCTGAGGATTGTTTTCTGTGCAGCGCTGTGGATTTTTGAGATTATAGCTTTGTAATGTAAATCAGATCAGTTTTATTCAGTCCATCTTTGATTGAGGCATTTCTTCTTTAAACCAAGAAAAACGAGATATTGTTCTGGCCACTTTGGCAGGAGATTAGTTTGCTTCTGTTTAGTAGTCATCTCAGAAGACAGCTGAACTAAGACCTCTTCTGTAGAAAATTTTCACACAGAGCCACAAATCACATTTGAGTCTTGAAAATATATACAGTATCATACAGTATTTTTATGTGTCAGTGACAGGAAAATGCCATAAATAACTTTAATGAAACAAAATGTTGATTCCATAACTATAAACTTATGGCTACTGAAAATGCACACTGGCTACTAAGTTTGTGAAATTATTAACCACGGCACAACAGCACAGGTGAGTAGTAACTGGTTATGTTTACTTAAGTACATGCACGTTTTCATGAAAATTGTACTTTTCTGATTAGTTTTGTTGTTGGATACTTTTTACTTTTACTTGAGTATGTTTGTGAAGGAAAAACTACTTTTAGTCAGGTACATTTGGTAATACTCTTCTGAGTTACTTTTGATTTCAGATTTGAAACCTGTTTAGTAACATGCAGGTTTATACTGTAAAAACTCTTATTGCATCTTTAATCATTTTAGTGAATTTATAACTTTCTTAATCGACATCACAGAGTTGTCCTCAGTTGATTGTCCTCAGTTACGCTTCAGTTGCAAAAGAGAAAGGAAAAAAATGTAGAGTATATGAGGAAAAAAAATTATTAAAAATGTGCAAATTTATGTGAAAAACTCATAATTTTATCACAAAAGAATTGGAAATTTATAGGGCTGCGATATTTAATGGGTTACCTTTTTCGATTAATGTGGGCTAATTAATGCATTTTAAAAAAAACTGATACTGCCAGGTCACTTCCTGCGGTGGTATTGACAATAGTGACTGGTTTGCCTCAGCAGCTGGCTCAGCTTAGATGAAGAGTAGATCTTCTTTTTCAGGGTTTAAATTTTCAAAGTTCACACCACACTAAACTGATCCTCCTGGGCACACGCTAAGTGTGCTGCTTCATCCTGCGTACACTCAGCTTCAAACCCACACACCTGATGTAGCACTCATTGGTTGGTGCTGCTCACTCAATAGTATAACCCCTGTTTTCCACTGACTCCAGATGCTGTCCTTTATGGCTGTGATCCGGTCTCCACAGCAAATGGTCCCCATTCTAGTCAATGTTCTACTCCCCACCTGATCCGGATCATTGCTGAAATAACCTGACCTTCCAAATCGTTAAAAATATGCAACAAGTCTATTTTTGACAGGTGCCAGATACAGTCCACAAGGAAATGCTGCGGCATCTGCTGTATTTATTCATTAAACTATTTAAGGATCACACAAATCCAGATGGAGAGGCGGCACATCATGCTTCCTTGTTATCACGTGATCACAATTGGTCCTCTTCAGTCTCTCTTGGAGACTTGGAGAGTCTCTCTTTCTCGAGCTCTCGCTTTATTTTTTATAATTTTGGCATGATTTTGTAATTCAAACCCTCCTCTTATCCATGCCACTTGAAAACACAAATGGAGCTGCTGGGGAGCGCTGCAAGACTCAAATCGTGTCACTGCATTAACGGACCACATCTGGAGTCAGTGGAAATCTGGGCTAAGAATCAGTATTTTTGTTGAATATGAGAGCCACAGGTATATTCAAGGAATAATATGCAATTAAAAGTTGCTAAAGTATGCTTCTTTTTTATTGAATCTTTCTCTCAAGCTTAGCAATGAATTGCAAACAAATAGCAAAAAATTTGTGATTAATTACTTACTTTATTTAAATTGATGCACAGCCCTACAGATTTTTAAGAAAAAATATTAATTTATTATTTTAAAAAAATCACAAAATAATGAGGAGACCATGGCGACTGTGGAGATCACTGAAGATCATTGACTGATCAAAAATTGGCCAGATGTCTCAATAATCTCTCAATGATCTCCACCTCTGTGTAAAGGGAGTATAAGGTAAAGCTAGTTTTACTTGAGTATAACTTCTAGATACTCTACCCACCTCTGCACAGAAGTTAATGTTCAGCTCTGCTTCCATAATTGTATCCGTATGATTAACAATACCTTTTACCTTTTTCAAATTGCTGTATCAATCATACTGCCTGTTGCTATCATGTGAAAGTTTCAATCCTAAATGACGCCCCTCTTACCTCTGCTGCTTCCATCCAGAGAGGGGGACTGGTGGGAGGCTCGCTCCATCAACACTGGCAAGAAAGGCTACATCCCAAGTAATTACGTGGCTCCTGCTGACTCCATCCAGGCTGAAGAGTAAGACCTTATTGCTCCCTATTATAACCTCATTACTGCACCCGAGGCAACTATAGAGCCCACAGTCCAGCATTCACAGCCTGAATGAAGCTTCCTGATTAGATCAAGGTCCTCTAAACAAGGAAATATAGTAAATCTATTTCTGAACCCAATGGGGGCTTTTTACCTCCACCAAGGGGAGGATGTAATGTGTTAGGGTCTATTTGTTCATTTGTTTGTATGTGTGTAAAAGTATGCAGAAAACGCTGTGTCTCAAAAAGTTAAGACAAATTTTGAAATATATCTAGGGTAGAGTGCATGGCAACAACAGCAACAGCGAGGACTCTGTCCCTCACTGGTTGGTGGTGTGGGTCCTCATCGCCACTACAGAGAGCCCGAATAGCCAGCCCTGTGCTCGTGCCCTCCTGATGCGTGTGCTGTGTGGCCACATATACCGTATAATCAATCTGATCGTTCCTCTCTGTAATCACGGCAGCATTCAGTTTGAAAGTTTTAGGAAATATATCTTCACTATGATCTTTTTCAGGTGACCTTTTGGTGCTTCTTTTTGGCTTTTGCTTATATTGTGTGCCAAGTTATATCCAATTAGAAGAGAATCCATCCCAGGCCCCACCCAGCAGTTTTTCTGGGTCAGTGAAGAACCTACCACAGACCAGGGACTTATTTTGGCCTCTACATGTTCCTGAAAGCTTCCCTTTACAATAGAGGTTCCTGCAGTTGAGACACACACCACAGGTGGAGGTCCTAGAACATTGGTTGCTAGTTACTGTAGTGGAAAACGGGCTAAAGATATCATACTTCTGCTAGCAGAACAACCATCTCTTGCATCCCGTTTGGTGAGCAGCTGAAGGTCCTGCTGCTGTCACGACTGTTCTGCAGAGTGGACAAAAGCTAACTACAGAGGACAGAGTTCATATGTACAACCCCAAACCTGGTGAAGTTGGGACATTGTGTAAAGCGTAAATAAAAGTAAAATCCAATGATTTCGTCACAGTTTGTCTACATCTACAAGTGCAAGTTAAACCTCTACCATGCAAAGTGAAAGCCATATATCAACAACACCCAGAAACACTGCTGGTTGCTGTGGACCCAAGTTCATCTGAGATGGACTGATGCAAAGTGGAAATGTGTGCTGTGGTCTGATGAGTCCACATTTCAAATTGTTTTTGGAAATCATGGATGTTGTGTCCTCCAGTGAAAGAGGAAAAGGACCATCCAGGTCGTAATCAGTGGCTATGTTTACATGGACACAAGTAACCGGATTAAAAGCCTGATCGGAATAAAAATGCTTCATGTAAACACGCCAATCTGAATATTCTGACCCGATCACGCTCATTCAGATCAAAATTTCATTCCGATTGAGAGGGGTGGGTTATGCCGATTGTTAATCCGAATGGTGCGCATGAAAACACTTAATCCGAAGGTTGGGCCGAAAATATGTTTACTGTGCATGTCTGTACACCCGCCGCACGTCAACGTGACATATTTCTGCCTTAGCAGCAGCTAGTGGAAAACAGCGGGAGTAAAACAAAACTGGTCTGTATCGTCCTGCTGTCTCCCTCTGTTCGTCATATGCAGAAGTATGTACTTGTAGCTTCATTTCGGAGACCAGCAGAAGCAAAAGCACAGTCTGAATAACACAATACAGGTCCATTTCGACACGAAGCGGGGCTTGCGAACACCGGAAGTTGCTTCTTCTTCTACTATTTTAGGAATGTCGAAATGTCGACGTGCGCATGTCAAAATGATTTATTCCGTTCAAACGTGTGACACATGGAAACGCACATCCTAATCGGATCAGCTTTTTCAGGATCCATGTAAACAGTAAAATTCTGATCTGAATTTTAATCAGTCAGCATCTGTGGTGGTATGGGGGTGTGTTAGTCCCCATGACCTGGGTAATTTGCACATCTGTCAGGGAACCATTAATGCTAGACTGGCCTGAACGAAGCGCAAAATGCGCCAATGGAGACCCCGGACTGTTGAGCAAATGAAGTTGTACATTAAGCAAGAATGGGAAAGAATTCCATCTACAGAGCTTCAACAATTAGTAACCTCAGTTCCTAAACACTTAGTGTTGTTAAATGGAAAGATGCTGTAACACAGTGGTAAACATGCCCCTGTCCCCGCTTTTTTAGAATGTGTCGCAGGCATCAAATTCAAAATGAGTGAAATCTTACAAAAAAACAACAACAAAGTTTATCAGTTTGAACATTAAATATCTTGTCTTTGTAGTGTATTCAATTGAATATAAGCTTGAATAAGGATTTGCAAATCATTGTATTTTGGTTATATTTGTTTTACCCCAACTTCACCAGAATTGGGGTTATATATTAAAACACAGAATGCTATTCCTAAACAAGCTTTAAGGAGAAATTGCTTCCTTGGTGGCGACCGCACTCTTTCTATGTTATCGTCTTCTGAATAATCTTTTTTTTTTTTTTTTTTACAGGTGGTACTTTGGTAAAATGGGGCGCAAAGACGCTGAGAGGTTGCTCCTGAATCCGGGGAATCATCGAGGAACTTTCCTGGTCCGAGAAAGTGAAACGACAAAAGGTGATGATGTCATAAGCAGCAGCTAAGTGGGTCGAGTCATTTTAGGACTTGGTACAGTTCTTTTTATTTGCTGCTTAATCAGTGCTAGCCTCTTAGCAGTAAGAAGGTTTAAAGATGTAAATATATACAGATGATTTAAACAATAAGTAGCTATTTGTAGTCACAAACTTTAACTTCTGTGTTCACTGAGAGTTGTGGCTATTAATTTTCAGAAGTAATCAGCCGCTCAGTATTTTTACTAGCCTGGGTGTCTGCAAGAGAAGAGTCATTTTGAATAAATTTTTGTCTACTGTGGTTCAGCAATGACCTTACTGTTGCGTTTGTCTCTGATCCAAGTTTAATGACAAATGGAAAACTTTCTTGACCTTCTTCAGGTGCTTATTCTCTGTCCATACGAGACTGGGATGAAGTCAAGGGTGATAACGTGAAGCACTACAAGATACGAAAGCTGGACATTGGCGGCTACTACATCACCACGCGAGCTCAGTTTGATACATTACAGAAGCTCGTAAAGCACTACACAGGTACGTTTTATTTTATTGTGCTTTTCCCCCCTAATCTCATTCATTATTCATCAGACTTTCAACAGACCTCGAGGAATTATCCTGAAAATGAGTCTTAGTCGCACCCGCTGCTCCGTGCCACTCAGTTCGCTCCGCTTCCTCAGCGTTACCAAGGGAGATGAATGGGCTTTAATTTTAATAACAATTGACGGTGCGGTTATGATCCGGAGCCTCCCACCTCGTGTTCAGCCCGAGGTCAAAGACTCTGTGATCCCACTTCATTTCAGTCTGACTCTGGGGAGGGCTTTGGCGGTAAAAAGCCACTTCATCTCATTTATATTTCATCATAGCTTCCATAGCAAATGAAATGAACTGATGCATGAAGCAGACTTTAAACCACTGCTGGTGGGAGATGACTAGAGTAGCCATTCAAAGAAAAGAAATGTTACCTTATGATATTAACTCCCCGGGTATAAGTGAGAGTAGTCACCAAAAACTACTTGATCAAAAGTAGAAAAGGATTACAACTATTTATTGAACAATTACTTGAGTGCAGCTTTATTCTTGCCAGTTTGTGAGGTCTTTCTCGTAAATTTGTGACTTTACCATTAATTTTACTACTTTTGTCCTGCAAATTTGGGGCTGAATTTGTGAATTTCTTATTAATTTTTTTTTGTAAATTTGTGACATTTTTGTTGTAATTTTATATTTTTCACATAAATTTTCAACTTTTTCTTCTAATAACTCTTTTTTTTTGGTATAAATTTGCAACTTTGTGATAAATTGGGAAACTTTTTCAGCTAAAGGTACTATGTCTTATTTAATAAATTTGCAACTTTGCTCAGGCAAATTTACATTTTCTTTCTCTTATACAGCGAGGAAAATAAGTACTGAACATGTGAACATTTTTCTCATTAAACATATTTCTGATGGAGCCATTGACCTGAGATTTTCACCAGATCTCAATAACAACCCAAGTAATCCATACATACAGAGAAATCAAGCCAACTGTGTTCACAAAACAAGTTATATTTAAGTGGAATGACACAGGGAATAAATATTGAATATATGAAGAAAAAGAGGTGCAAAAAGGCATAGAAAGCCAAGAAACCAACTGAAATCCATCAGAATTTAGGAAGCCAGCCCATCCCCCATCAGTGCAAATTAATTTCAGCTGGTTAAGTCCTGACTGATAGCCTTTAAAAAGGTCTGTGAATATCAGATTGTCTCACCCCAAAGAACTCATGATGAGTAGAAACAAAGAGCTCTCTCTGGACCTTCGCAACCTTATTGTTGCAAAATATAATGATGGCAGTGGTTACAGGCACATTTCTAAACTGCTGAATGTTCCAGTGAGCACTGTTGGAGTCATCATTCAGAAGTGGAAAGAACATCATTTTACCATAAACCGGCCACAACCAGGAGCTCCTCGCAAGATTTCTGACAGAAGAGTCAAAAGAATTACCAGAAGAGTTGTCCAAGAGCCAAAGACCACTCATGGAGAACTCCAGAAAGACCTAGAGTTAGCAGGTACTGCTGTTTCAAAGAAAACAATAAGTAATGCAGTCAACCGACATGGACTGTATGTCCACTAACCTCGCAAGACTCAGCTGCTGAAGAACAAGCATGTTGAAGCTCATTTAAAGTTTGCTGCACAACATTTGGGCAAGCCAGTAAAATACTGGAAGAATATAGTCTGGTCAGATGAGACCAAAATTGAACTTTTTTAGATGCCACAACACAGCATGTCTGTAGGAGAAATGGCACTGCACATCAGCCCCAAAACACCACACCAACAGTGAAGTTTGGAGATAGGGGCATCATGGTGTGGGAGTGTTTTTCAGCATATGGTACAGGCAGACTTTATATAATTGAAGGAAAGATGAATAGACAAACGTACAGCAACATCCTTGATAAGAACCTGTTGCCATCTGCCAAGATGCTGAAGATGACACGAGGGTGGACATTTCAGCAACACAATGATCCCAAACACACAGCCAAGGAAACGCTCAACTGAAGGAAAATAAAGCTGCTAGAATGGGCCAGTCAGTCACCTGACCTGAATCCAATTGAAAATCTATGGAACAAACTGAAGATCAGAGTTCATAGAAGACACCCATGGAACCTTCAAGATTTGAAGACAGTTTGTGTGGAAGAATGGGCTAAAATCACTCCTGACCAATGCCTGTGCCTAGTTTCTCCATACAGGAGTCGTCTGGAAGCTGTTATTACTAACAAAGGCTTTTCTACTAAATATTAAATGAATTTCACCAAGTGTGTTCAATACTTATTCCCTGTGTCATTTCACTTTATTAAATATGACTTGTTGTGTGAACACAGTTGCTTTGATTTCTTTGCATGTATGGATTCCTTGTGTTGTTACTAATATCTGGTGAAAATGTCAGGTCAGTGGCTCCATCAGAAATATGCTTAATGAGAAAAATGTTGACGTGTTCAGTACTTATTTTTCTCGCTGTATAAGAGAAAGAAAATGTAAATTTGCCCAAGCAAAGTTGCAAATTTATTAAATGAGACATAGCCCCTTTATCTGAAAAAGTTTACAAATTTATCACAAAGTTGCAAATTTATACCAAAAAAAAGAGTTCTTAGAAGATTCTTTTCCCTGCTGTATTTGCGGTTTTCTTGCAAAGTCATGGGTTTTTTTTTCATTGGCAACTTCTGATTAACTTGCAACAGATTTTTTTGATATTTGTAACTTTGGTCCAGCTGGTTATTTTTTTTCTTACATTTGTAACTTTTTTCTGTTTTTTTTTTAATAAAAAATTACGATTAAATTTGTGATTTTTTTTTCTTATAAATTTGCATCTTTATGTAGCTGTACTACCTTTTTCTGATTAATTTACACCTTTTTTATGATAAATTTGCAATTATTTTCTTGTAAATTTGCAACTTTACTTTAGTGAATTTGTGATCTTTTTCCCCAAAATAAAATACAAACTGAAAAACACAATATAAAATACATAAACAATAATGGGTTTTTCTGTTTGCTCAGTTGCAAAAAACTTGGACAAAAAGGCACAAATTTAAGTAAAAAGTTATTTATGTGGAAACATAATTTTGCAACAAAAACTCACTCTTCACATAATTTTTTTTCTCTCTTATAATTTACAACTTTTTTCTCTTAAATGTACACCTTTGTCATAGATTTGCTTTTTTCTTGTAAATTTAAAAATAATGTCATTCAAATTTAGGAGAAACAAGGTGGATTTTTTTTTCCCCCTTAAAAGTTGCACATTTCCTTTAAAAAGGTTTCAAATTCAAAAGGAAAGAGTAGTCGGTAAAAACCCGTAAATTTCTTTGTGTGACTGCTGGGTGTAGCGTAACATGTCCGTGTCTCTCATCTCGTGACAGAGCATGCAGACGGCCTTTGCCACAGGCTGACCACCGTTTGCCCCACGGTCAAACCGCAGACCCAGGGCCTGGCCAAAGACGCCTGGGAGATTCCCCGGGAGTCCCTGCAGCTGGAGGTCAAACTGGGCCAGGGCTGCTTCGGGGAGGTCTGGATGGGTAAGAGCCAGAACAGACACTCAACTGGTCAGTGTTAGTCCCAGTGGTGTGGAAAGGCAATACAGAATAAGTCCAGATTAACGTAGCAAATCTACGGCTGTGTCCAGAATCAGTCGCTCATTAACTACCTCTGTATCACTGTATAGGCAGTTTAAACGGTGCTAGTTCAGCAGAGGTGGGTAAAATAGTCAGAAATTGTACTCAAGTAAAAGTAGTTACCTTACTGTAGTTACTCGAGCACAAGTAAGAGTAGTCATCCAGATAGAGTACTTGAGTAAGAAAGTAGCTCCTAAAAGCTTACTTGAGTGGTGAGTATCAATTTTGCTTTTGACAATTTTTGAGTTTTTTTCTTCCTAAATTCTCTTTTTGTACAATTTTTTTTTTTTTCAAATACAGTAAATGTGTATTTTTCTTAGAAGTCTAAAGCTCCTTGTGACTTTTTTCTCAAAAATTTTCAACTTATTTCATGTTTTTTTTTCCATGTTTCTCCTCATAAACCTGTGACAAATTTACAAGTTGTTGTGAATGTTCTGGGTTCAGAAGAGAGGTGAGAGTCAGCGAGCAGCAGCACGGTTTCATGCCCGAAGGAGCACGACGGATGCAGTGTTTGCTTTGAGAGAATTCTAATGAGTTCACCTTTTTTAGCTTGAATGAGCAGCTTTCTCCCCTACATGCAGTTGAAGTTTTTACCAATCCGTCAGATTTTTCTTGTAAATTTATATTTTTCTTGTAAATTTTGGGGATTTTTTTCTTATAAATTTGCAGCTGCTTGTAATAAACCTGTGCCTTTGCTCTCACAAATGTTCAACTTTTTTCCTACATATTTTCAGCATTACCTTATGTATTTTTAGGTAAAGTTACTTGTGTAAGAGTAAGATAGAATCTACTAAAAAAGAAGTAAAAAGGTTTTTTTTTCTTATAAGTTTGACCTTTTTTCAAATAAATTTACCATGTTTTCCTTGTAACTTTAAAAAAGTCACCTACATTTACAACTTTTTTCTCTTGTAAATGACTATTGTCTTATATTTTATTCTCATACATTTGTGGTGTTTTTTTTTAACTCTGTTGTTCTAAAGAATTTGGAAGTTTGTGGTAAATGTGTGACTTTTTTCCATTTTCATTTGAAACTTTTACTCATGAATCAGAACATGGAATTGTTATGGAAGTACTGTAATTGTCTGTTTTGTGTGCACTCCATTATAAGACACACTGGCAGGCCTTGGACACTCCTTTACAAGCTGCATCAGGGGACACTTTGAGTTCGCTATAGCAGAGATTGTTTTATAATGACTAGGTGTTTGGACACCAGCAGAAATAGGGAGCACACTATGCAGTGAGTAGGGAGTGAATTTGGACACAGCGTATATTTATTGTGTCTATTTTTGTCCACACTGAGGAGTTATTGACTTCCTGGAGTCCTGTATCCTCTTCATCTCTGGAGACCGTCTCTCTTAGGATTGCAGCTCTTTGGAATTTCTCCGCCAGCTTCCCCTGAGCTTCCGTCAGCTCATCCCAGGGATATTTCGCCGAGACGTCATGCATGACAGCACACGTCTGAGCAATTACGAGACCTAATTAATGATATCGTCTCGCTCCTAACCCATTACCAACACTCATTACCTAGGTGGCCTTTTCACTGCCTCTCTTTGTTTCTGCAGGCACGTGGAACGGCACCACGAAGGTGGCCATAAAGACGCTGAAACCAGGGACCATGTCCCCCGAGGCCTTCCTCCAAGAGGCTCAGATCATGAAGAAGCTCCGACACGACAAGCTGGTGCCTCTTTACGCCGTGGTGTCTGAGGAGCCCATCTACATCGTCACAGAGTACATGTCCAAAGGTGCCTGTCCTCCCTGGAGAGTAACAGCACTCAGCTGTTTCCTGTTACATGACACCTACGAGGGCTATTTTTACACAGGAGCACCACACCATCAGGCCCGGGCTGGTGGATTTTTCAGGCATAAAACAGATCAGATGGCCTCATTTTATTTTAGTGGTGACATTAGATTTCTGCATGGTGATTTCCTTCCTTGAAGGAAAAAAAAATGTACATTTTATGGATGTTTTCATTAATATGCAGTACAATCTGAAGGTCTTTTGGAGTCCCTCGGGGTTCCTTTTTGCCTCAAACTAGGACGGTTAATTGAAAACTGCAGCAGTTTTGTGGGAGGATTTTATAGCTTTAACTGCTCTGCATTTTCAGTGGTTTATGAGTAGCTTCAGTTTGCTGATCCACCACATGCAACCCCAGTTCCAAAAAGGCTGGGAAACCACTATTTCATTCAATGAAAATGTATCAAGTGGTGAAAGTGAGACATTTCACTGTTTCATGAAAAATATTTGCTCATACTTGAATTTGATTGCAGCAACTCATCTCAAAAGAGTTGGGACAGGGGCACAAAAATGCTGGAAGAGAGAGTGGTACTAAAAAGAAACAGCTGGAAGAACATGTAACTAAGTTAATAGCAACAGGCCAGTAACATCAGTGGGTATAAAAAGAGCACCTTAGAGAGGTAGAGTCGCTCAGAAGTGAAGACCTGTCGAGGTTCAGCAGTCTGCTAAAAACTACACTGACAAATTGTGGAGCAATTTCAGAATAATGTTACTGTAAAATTGTAAAGAATGAATATTCTGCCATCTATAGTTCATAATATCAAAAAGATTGTGAGACATCTCAGTGCAGAAGAAACACACAGATGAATGCCTGTGCTTTTTGGGCCCTCAGGCGGCACTGCATTAAAAACAGGCACGATTCTTTCAGGGAAATCACTGCATGGGCTCAGGAACACTTCCACAGATATTTATATATATTATCAGGGTTTTCTCAAAAGTGCAGGACTACTGTGATTTTTTCACTGTATTTTCAAAACTGAGGAAAAACAAAAATATGAATTGTTCTGTCTTCCCTATCAACCCTATAGCTTAACATACAGTATGTAGCCAAAACCGCAAGTCTTCATATGTGTCAAAGATTTGATGGAAGAAAAATGAGAAATAAGATTAAAAGTATACACATTTTACGAGTGTTCTGCTCTATAATTATATTTTTTATAACCTCAACTAGGTTTGCATGATTCACAATTTAAAGAATCCTAATATATTTTCATTCAATTCAACTTTATTTATATAGCACCATTTCACAACAACAGTCGTCTCATAGCACTTTCAAACTGTCGGAGAAACCCTCACAATTGCAGAAAGACCCCAACAATCAGGCGATCCCCTGTGAGCAAGCGCTTGGCAGTGGTGGAGAGGAAAAACTCCCTTTTAGCAGGAAGAAACCTCCATGCTCACCAGACTCGCTCACAATGATCCTCAGATGGGTCTGCATCCAAGGCGTGCTCAGCGTCAAAGTCAGGACGTCTGGGCATGATGTCACGAAAAACGATGCTCCTCCTAGGCCACTGACCTTGACTTCAAGCTCATCCTAAATGGGTCTGTATCTGGGCTGTACTTAGGGTCAAGGTCAGGGGTCAGGAGATCTGATGGTCTGGTCTTGTACATCTGCAGTTTTTTTTTCTCATAAATTTGCAACTTTTTTCTTGTAAATTTGCAACTTTTTTCCTCATGAATTTGCTAGCTTTTCTTCATAAATTCACAACCTTTTTGGTCATAAATCTGCAACTATTTTTCTTGTAAATGTGAGACATCGATATGGACGCTGGTTTAATTATTATTCAGTGTAACTGATTGCATTTTCTTTGTTCATCCAGTCAATGGCTCAAGTTTTTATAATGTTTTTGTTTTTAAGGGTTTGAAGTCTTCTCTATTAGAAATGCAGGGACCCCTAATACAGTCTTGCACAGGACCCCGACTACAACAACACCTATAGTGTCCCCCTCGACCTTTACTCTTGAGAAAATATTCTATTTGTTGCCCCCCGACCCCAACAGCTCGCTGATATGTGTTGCATGCTGCTGTATACAGTATGTTCTGTAAGTCATATACTATAACCTCTCCCTTTGGCTGTTTAACAGGAAGCTTGCTGGACTTCCTCAAAGAGGGAGATGGCAGATACCTGAACCTCATCCTGCTGGTGGATATGGCTGCAAAGGTGAGACAGACGCCTGCAGATTTTCCTCAAGCGCACGAAATGCGTTAAATTTAGAGCTCTATTTTCGTTCCTGAATTTCACAGAAGAAGCACAGCCTCAGGTTGGCACGCTTTGCTTCTGTTTTTTTCCCCCGTTTCATCATTTTATGTCTGACAGATGTTGAAGAACCATTCAGTGAAGGGGCGATCATGAGCTGCTGTTGAACGTGTTTGTTTTTAGATTGCAGATGGCATGGCTTTTATCGAGAGGATGAACTACATTCACAGAGACTTGCGCGCTGCCAACATCCTAGTTGGCGAGAATCTGGTATGCAAGATCGCGGACTTTGGTCTGGCCAGATTGATAGAGGACAACGAGTACACAGCGCGGCAAGGTCAGTGCATGTAGTCACACTCATAAAACAGAGAATGTGAGTCTAAGATAAATCAGAGTAGGAATGGGTGATCACAACATCAGTCGTCTCGCAACACTTTCAACTGTAGGGCAGAGACCCCACAATCACAGAAAGAGACCCCGGAAATCAGGTGATCCCCCGTGAGCGAGCAGTCGGTGACGGTGGTGAGAAAAAAAACTCCCTTTTAGCAGGAAGAATCCTCCAGCAGAACCAGGCTCAGGGAGGGGCAAACATCTGCTATGACGGCTGTGGCAGAGGTCAGCAACCTCTGCTACACAAAGAGCCATTCTGAGAGATTTTTGAGCAGAAAAGTCCACATGGAGCCACAAAATTATCTGAGCCTGGAAACTAAAGTAAAACGGCAACACTACCAGTACAAACTGGCCTGACACCATCAACATTAACAGGTTTTTCTTTATAAAATTATAACTTTTTTCCCCAAATTTGTGACATGTTTGCCATAAATTTTCTGCTTTTCTAATAAATTTGTCATTTTTTTGTTACCAGCATCTTTCTACATATATTTGTGACCTAAAAAAATCTAATTTTTCCATTAAGTTTGTGTTTTTTTCCAGAAATTTTTGTGATTTTTTTTCTTTCAAACTTACACGACTGTTTTTTTTTTTCATAAGATTGTAACTTTCCTCCTAAATTTGTCAGATTTTCAACATATATTTTCTGCTTTTCTAAAAAAAGTAAACTTGTTACCTTTTTCAGGTAAAACTGTAACACTTTTCACATAAATTTGTTACATTATTCTTGAAAAAAAATCAACTTTTCTAGTAAATTTGTGTTTTCCTTATAAAAATACAACCTTTTTTTTTTTTTTTTTTACAAAATTTGGGTGAATTTTTGGAACAAATTTTCAATTTTGCTCATAAATTTATTCTTCTAGTAATTTTTTTTCCTCACAAATCTGTGTCCTCTTTTTACTGAAAGTTCTAAGCTTTTTTCTCAAGGCCTTAAGGAGCTATGGGCAAAAGAGCCACAGGTTTCAGACCCTTTGGCTATGAAATGAGGGAATAGAGAAGAAGAAAACAAAGAACAGACAGCTAGGAGAACAAACAGCATGCCTGGGACTGTGGGAGAGAGAGCGGACAGATGTTAATGAAAAGCAAAAATCTCAAAAAACATACTGAGAGTGAAAAACAAGTGAAAACCCAGTGAGTCATAGGAGGTCCCCCAGCTATCTAAACCTACAGCAGCGTACCTAAGGGAAGGTTTCAGGGTCACCTCATGTTGATGAAAGTTTTAACCCTATTTTTAAAACAGAGATCAAGTTTATGTCCTGAACCTGGCAGCTGGTTCTATAAGAGAGGAGCCTGATAACTGAAAGCTCTTCCTTGCATTGTACTTTTAGAGATGTTAGGTATTACAGGTAATCATCAAAAATAACTCTAAGGTTCCTCACAGAACTATTAAGCGTTAGAATAATACCATCTAAACTAAGTGCCTGATTTGATGTTTCTGAGGTTTTTGGGGGTGAATCCAGTGACTTCAGTCTTATCCAAATTCCACGATAAGAAATTACAAATCATCCATGCTCTGATGTCTTAAAGACATGCCTCTAGTTTAGTTAATTGACTACTGTCATCTGGCTTCATTAATAAATATCATTGCCTACCATCAGCATAACAGTGGAAATTTATGCACTGTTTTCTCATACATTACTACATAATAATTATAATTCAGACCTTCTAATGCTTAAATCACAAGCATTTTTTCTGAAATTCAGAATAATAGAAACCTCTGAATTTGTGACTCATTTTCAATTGCACAGGAGCTAAATTCCCCATTAAATGGACAGCCCCAGAAGCTGCTCTGTACGGCCGCTTCACCATCAAGTCAGACGTCTGGTCCTTTGGCATCCTACTCACTGAGCTCGTCACCAAAGGCAGAGTGCCCTACCCAGGTGAGCAACAGGGTCGACACACTCACACATGAACACCTGATGTGGATAAAACCTGCAGCATGACAGCAGAGGGAGGTGATTGACGGCCGGAGTTATCAGCCGCCGGTCTGTCAGTGGACGTTGAGCTGCCATGCTTGTTAATGTCGGAGGATGAAGTGAAGCTGTCTGACATTGTCCGTGCTGGATATTTATGCCTCTGCAGGGGGAGTATTGACATCCACACACACGCTCACTCTGATACCCTTACACACACATACACAGGCGCATCCGAGATTAGATGGGACCATCTGGTGGGGGACGACCAGGAGATTGAACACCATTCTTGTTTATAACCATCTGCCAGACTGATGGTGCCCTGGGGAGTGATGCCAGCAGCGTTCAGCAGCACCTTCACACAGCTCTGCTTCATATGTGATGCAGCACTCGGACTGTTCATTCAGTAGCAGGAAAGAAGTTTGGGAAATGAAAATGCTAGATGTAAGGATTAAATGAAGATATGAAAAACAGCTCTCATGTCTGTTCAGTTAATATGAAGCTCCAGCATCACTATAGCTCACAAGTTCAGAGGTTATTTTCTCTTTTAAAATTAATTTCAAAAGAAACAGAAATCCACAGTTTTATTAAGTTTGGGGACTGTATGAGAATACGTTATATACAGTGTATGTTTTATAAACTGTTCATAAGAAGTCTTTTCCAAAATCCAGAAATGAAGAAAAAGTGAATCTGCAAAAAAGTGTAGTGTAACCACGGCACTCTCATACAAAAGTTACTTACTGCCTACAAAGGGCCATATGGTGCTTTATTGTCTGTTTCATTATAAAAGGAGCAGCCTTTACGAACAAATGATTCTTTGAATTTTTTTTTACTGAGATCATAAACCCATCAAATGATTCCAGAAAAATCACATGAATCTCTATCCGTTAATATTAGGTCGCGTTTCAGGTCCATAAATCTTTCAAAATGTATTAATAGCCATGTTCCCACTGCAGTGTACTACAACATTTTTAGAAGAGCTATTGGCAAAGGAGCTATTTTAGGAACTGTATGCTAAGAAAACAACAGCAACCACGCCATTTAATGACTGACCGTCTTCCTCCTGCTTCTTGTCTCTCCATGATAGACAAACACTTGCTTTACTATCGCAAGCCGTTATTGGGCGCCCAACGAGGGGGCATCGTCAGTCGACGCTTGTATAGAGAAATAATTAAACAGTCACTTACTGAAAGTCCTTAATGAGATAGAGTTTGTAGTGTTTATTGAGCAGTCTCTGGCTGTGAGTTCTGAGTGAGGTAAATGAGACTGGACATCCTGGCAGATAAGCACATCTGTCGCAAGGTCTGTGGTGGGCTTTTGCCAGTCGGTGCATCGTGACATGCACTACACAAAGAGTAGAGATAAACAAACCTATCATCTGGTCAGTCACTGCAACAGATACTGGAGTCAGTTTGTCTTGGCCTGTCCTTGCCACTGATAATACCTCTATCTGCCAAGAATGTGTCGCTAGTCCAGCAAAAGCTAGCGGTACTCAAATACTTTGCAAGCAGTTTCATGAAATGGTCAGTCAGAGAGCAGCTCATACCGGCTCGGACGTTACCCCGGTTAACAAGGTCAGGAGTTCCTGGCAGCGAAAGGCGAATTACAGAGCTGTGTGGAGGAATCTGATCAGACCTAAATGAAACAGTCATTGTCGTCCCCGACAGACTGCTATAATGATGATGATGATGTATTAAAGGCCTTTTGTTTGTTGCATTCCCACTGGGACAAAGAAATGTTTGATGACAGTATTACAGTATATAAGGATTGCAATGTCTTTACATCAATGATTTTCAACTGGGGTCCCTGTGATGTTCAGGTTTTTGTGGGAAATTTTCAAATTTCACTTCTTGAATGGTGCAAAAATTTGCAAATAATTTGCTGCTGTTGTGCATGGGTGCATGGATGCCTACAAAACCCACCTGATTGAATATGAATCATATACTGTATATAAAGATGGACAAACACTGCTACTTGCATCCACCGAAGAAGACTGAAGCATTACTTCCTGGATTTTGGGTGCTACCGTCTTGCATTTTTTTAATGTCATTTACAGCCAGAGTCTGCACGGTAGCAATCAGGAAATGGTGCCCTAGCATGGAGTTCCTGTTCATATATCCCCCCCCCCCGCCCCATCGCAATGACTAGGCAGACCCTTGCAATTGTAACCAATCGAATCCATGCTTCATCTCAACCACCACCATCCTGCCCACCACCGTTTTTTATAGCATCATGTAACTATTTAAAACCAGATTGATCTGAAAAATAAACAGCTGAACAGTCATCAGTATGATAAGGACAGGAACCATGTTTTGGAAACACTTACTTGAGAAGTATTTTTAGTTTTCAGTTTGGTAAGAGCGCCACACAATTCTTTAGAAAGGCGGGGCTTAACATCTTATTGCAGCCAGCCACCAGAGGCCGATCAAGATGTGCAGGGTTCACTTTTGGAAACTTCTTATGTTCTTTATATACAGTCTATAGGGCTTGACATTAACTTTTTTTGCTCACCGGCTACTGTGGCTAGTGATTTTCCAAAGTTAGTAGCCACTCAGCCTTTTCACTAACCACAATTTTGTGGTTGGAAAACTATGTTTCATATGATCAGATTTGACTATTGCATGCTAAGTTTTACTTGAACTAAATTTACAACCTTTTTAACTGTAAATGACCCTTATACATACATAAAAAATAACAAGAGAAACACTGTTTAATTATTAACAGCAGTAGATACTGTAAAACAGTCAAGAACAATATTTGCAATATGAGAGTAAAGTACAGGTAGATTTGGGGTCTGTCCCACTTCTCATTTGCACCTCTTCCCCTGTGCCTACCCCCACCCCTTGGGCCTTGAAATCAAAGACCAAGGGGGTAGGGGCTGAAAATGACGCCTATGAATTGGGACACCCCTTCAGGGCTGCATGACGTCATTGCTGATGGAATTAATCTAAATCTGCATTACCTGTTTTCACCAGAAAAAAAGAAGAAAAAGAAAACTGATGAGAAAAAAGTCTCATCTTAAGGAGAAAATGTCTCAAATTTACATGAACAATTCTAATCAGTAGAAAAAGTCAGAAATTTACTAGAAAGAAAGCTCTAAATTCAGAGAAAAACTTGGACCCCCTGGCGGGCCGTTTTTGGCCCATGGGCTATATGTTTGACACCCCTGGACCAGCACTTTAAAAATATAAAATTAGACATTTTACTTCAGTGAAATAGCTGTATATCACAGAAATCATGATAATCACAGATAAACAAAAGTTCACCTCAGAAGGAGCTTCATTTGCTCTTTACAGCAACATAAAGTTTAGTCACTTTTTCTCTGTCATATGAAAACTTAAATTTGCACAACTAACGGGAGCTTCTTGCTCTAAAAATAACCATATTTAACCACAGAGGAAGGAGTTTATGTTGGGAGAGAAAGCAGGGGTTATTCTCACCCGTGGGTGGGGGATCAGGGGCAGTTATCCCGTGATCTGATCGCTGAGAGCGGCTGCTGTCTGTTCATTTCTCCAGACTGGTTATAAAATTAACCAAACCGCGGAGCAGACCGTCCATTCACCTGTGCCGAGCCTGGGGCTGCTGCTACTGACAGTGGACCAATGAGAATATACTGTGTGTGCGCAGATGGTGCTTATGGGAGTTGTAGTTTTGTAGTCTCACACTGCAATAGGCTTATTATTTAGATGTCACTTGAGAAAACTACACCCACCAAAGTGGCTAGTGGGAGTTGCTGTCTTACCTGCCACCGGTGGGTTAATGTTAATGTCCTGACAGTCTATAATCTAGATTCGATTAAGATTCCTGATCTTGTAGCTGTGTTTAACTTATCACTTAGAAAGCTTGTCCTGGCAGAGGTATGCATTCTTATTGTTTTAATAACCTGCAATCCCCTTAAGTTTCCATAAGTCACTCATATTCCTGATATTCCTGCTTAAAGTAAATAAAGATGTGATGTGAGATTGTAACAACCCTTTACTCCCGCTCAGGCATGGTGAACCGGGAGGTGCTGGAGCAGGTGGAGCGAGGCTACCGCATGCCCTGTCCGCAGGGCTGCCCTGAGACGCTGCACGAGATGATGAAGCTCTGCTGGAAGAAGGAGCCCGACGAGAGGCCCACCTTCGAGTACCTGCAGTCCTTCCTGGAGGACTACTTCACCTCCACAGAGCCACAGTACCAGCCTGGAGAAAACCTATAGCCAGACCAGATTTTGCTGTGCATCCCTACACCCCCCCCCCAAAAAAAAAAAAACTTTTATAAAGACAAAGTCGACTTTAAACCACATCAGTCACATAAACCACTACTTCTTCATTATTTTCCTTTTTTTTTCCTACTTCTTGTCCACCAACATTTTCATATATTTTTCATGCTTTTGTTTGGACAGTTTTTTTATTCTTCATGTGGATTTAATCACTATGTTCAAGATGACTCCAGTTATGTGAAATTTTTATTAAAAGAGCCCCTCTAATGCAGTTTTTTTGCACATGTTGACACAGCTCCCAAAGGTGTTAATGAAACACCTGTGACGTGCTTTGGCAAAACAACTCACAGTTAATTACTGCAGTACAGTTTTACCAATGGGAGTGGAGCTCTCCTCACAATGGGCTGTTTATGGCACATTGCTTTAAGGTTCACCCCACTCTCCCTCTTTCATCATTTCTCTGAGATTGTTTTTAATAGCAGTGCTATATTTAAGGTTAATGTTAGCTTCTTGCTTTGGTTGTCGGACTGAGTAACATACTAACAGATACTATCTTAATGTTAGAGTTTAAAAGTCCAACTAAAGCATTATTGGAGGCAGGGGTGTGTGGGTTGAGCGATCGGTAGCATATGACCGGTCTCTGGGATGTAACAAGAACAGAAACAATCCTGAATGAGTGAATGGCTCATTCTGCTAACGGCAGCTAACCACTGCTAATCAAAGAAGTGTCCAGTTCAAAATATAAGCTCAGAGATTGGTAGATGGTCTTGCTGGGAAAATGGTCATCTAGCAACTATGCTAGCTTACTCCTCTGTCAGTGTGAACCCAGCAGGTGAATCTCATAGTCGGTTAGAAGTCCCAGTTGTGGCTGCGAAGACCAGCTCATGTTCGCATCAAAATCTACCATGCTCTCATGCCCAACATATAGTATAACAAAATGGTACTAGATTCATTATTGACTGTGGATTAATGAATGAGCTGATCTAGTATATTACTACAATAAACAAAACAAAGAGCCCTCTGTTATGTCTGGAAACCCGAAATGATGCGCCATGAGAGTGGCGTCCACTTTGAACACAAACTTTATTATAATAGGTGGTTATAAATACAGTACAGGTAAATCACTGTGACTGTGCTCTATATTGCTGCGAGCCGAGAGAGGCCTAAGATGGCCGACTCTCCCCATTTATTGGCTCGGCGTGATGACGTCACCATAAGGCTTGCGTCATCACGCCAGTGCCCATTTACCCTTTCATAACATACCCCCCCCCCTTTGGAAAAGCACAGAACATAACAGACTAATTAACCCTCGCCAATTTGGCATCATAAACACAAACATAACTAGCTAGGGCTAGCGAGTGGACCACTGCATAGCCCAGCGTGGCTGAGTGGATTATTCTGCCACTCTCAGCTGGCAGCTGTGTCCCTAGCCAACCAGTCCTTTTTTTTTCCGTTTCTAGGCAGTTCTGCTGGAGGGGCCTTGTAGCGAGCCCGTGGTGGATGCGCCCCTGGAGGCGCCAGTTGCAGTAGGCCCGAGTGCCATCCCTCTGGAGCCATGGCGTGCTCGTCAACAATGTCCCAGCCTGGATTTCACACCAGCTGGGTCGGCTCCAACACTGTGCTCCAATCCGCGGCAGCCGCTCTCACCTTCTGCAGATGGCCGGCTCACCATCCCGATCCATCCACCATTCGAACGGCAGCTGGTCCCAGCCGCGCCACGATCTTTATATGTGTCGTGGTGGTGATGATGTTAAGGTCGACTGTGAACCCGGTCGCTTGGTTCTGCGGACCCGAACCCAGTTCATCACTGTGAGTGGCGCTCTGTTCGGCTGCATTCGGCATTGTGGTTGTGACGTTGTAACTCTCACGTCTGCTGTGGGGCATCCACCAGGCTGTGGTGGTCCTGCTACATCCTGTTGGGTCATGGACTCTTCATCCTGCGTCTCAGTGGCAGCTCCTGGAGGCTGATGTCGGTCAGGGGTTCGGAAGCTGTTCGGTGGTTAGATTGCGTTCTGTAGGATCGTGGACTCTTCATCCAGCAGCTCAGCGGTGGCTCTTGCAGGCTGGTGCTGTACATGGATTCGGAAGCAGTCAGGTTCCTTCTCTCTTTCACCTGGTGCCAGTTGAGGTTGGGGTGATATGTCACTGTTGTCGGTAACGGGACATGCACCGGGCTGTCTTTGGTCACTGGGGTCCTCTCTCTCCATGAACTTCCTCTCCTGTGGCTCCATGGCAGCTGTCTGAAGCTCATGCCTGGTGAGGATCAGAGGTGAGTCCGGTTTGTTCTCCCTTTCTCCCGGGAAGTCTGGTCGTGGCAACATGCTGTTATAATCGTTGTCAGAATGTGCGCCGGGTTGTTGTGTCCTGGGGTTCCCGATAGGCGCGGGCTCCCTCTCCTGCAACTCTGCAGTGGCTCCCATGGGCTCATGCTGGGTGAGGATCTGAGGCAAGTCCACTCATTGCTGTCCCTCTGCACTGTGCTCACTCTCTGTGCTGTATTCACTCTCTGTGCTGTGCTCATTGGCTAGCTTGTCATGGATTAGCTCGCCTTCTAGGGGCCCGAAGGTGCATGTGCTCACTAAGACTCGAAGCTCCGTAGCATAACGTTGAGTTGACTCACCTGCATGTTGTTTGTGGCGAAAGAAGGCGATTCTTTGGGCCATAACATTGTAATATTTCTCCATCAGAGTCACACATTCACCGAATGAGTCCACTTGACCCAGAGTACGGAGCACGCACCGTCCTTCTTCGCCTAGACTGAGAACCAGTACACTCTTTAGCTTCTCATCATCAGCGTCACTCAGGCCAACCTTGTGACATAATTTTTAAACATGTCAAACCAGCAGTGCCACGGGACGAACGGCTTACCTGGGGTCTCCATAAATGGCTGTGGTGGGCTCAAGCGTGCTTACATGGTTTTACACTCGTCGCCAAATGTTATGTCTGGAAACCCGGAATGATGCACAGAGAGTGGCGTCCACTTTGAACACAAATTTTATTATAACAGGTGGTTATAAATGCAGTACAGGAAAATCATTGCAACTGTGCTCTATATTGCTGAGAGCTGAGAGAGGCCTAAGATGGCAGACTCTCCCCATTTATTGGCTTGGTGTGATGTCATCACACCAAGCCGACCTGACACCAATGCCTGACCTGACATGAAAATGTCAGATTAGGCATTGGTTTGCCTGCTTCCAGATAACCATGAAAACCGGTACTGCTTGTTTCATGGGTCGGGCTGTCGGCAACTCAACCGGCAACCCTGCCCTTCCATGGGTGTGGAGGGTGAAACTGGGCATCCTGGCTGAACTAAAAACAATATCTGTCACAGGTCTGTGGTGGACCACTCCCAGTTACATGGGGTGAGACTGGACATCCTGGCAGATAAGCACATCTGTCGCAAGGTCTGTGGTGGACTTTTGCCAGTCGGTGCATCGTGACATGCACTACACAAAGAGCAGAGATAAACAAACCTATCATCTGGTCAGTCACTGCAACAGATACTGGAGTCAGTTTGTCTTGGCCTGTCCTTGCCACTGATAATACCTCTATCTGCTAAGAATGTGCCGCTAGTCCAGCAAAAGCTAGCGGTACTCAAATACTTTGCAAGCAGTTTCATGAATATGGTCTAGTCAGAAAGCAACTCATACCAGCTTGGACGTCACCCGGGCTAACAAGGTCAGGAGTTCCTGGCAGCGGAGGGTGAAGGACAGAGGTGCATGGAGGAATCTGATCAGACCTAAATGAAACAGTCATTGTCACCCCCGACAGACTGCTATGATGATGATGATGATGTGATGACATCACCATATGGCTTGTGTCATCACACCAGTGCCCATTAACCCTTTCATAACACCCTCAAATCCCTGGTCATGTTGATTCATGCCACTAGGCTAGCCATGCTAACAGTTCTGGTACCTGTATCATGCTGGGACAAAACAAGAAAATAAGTCAGAATGACATGAGATATATTATTGACTGGGTTAATGAACGGTTAGGGTGACGAGACCAGTGTTTTTATATCTTTTTTGAGCCATGACACCCTTCTTATATTGAAAAATCCCACGGCACCTCATCAACCCAAAATATTATAAAATGACACATTGTAGCCCATTATGCCAAAATTGAGAGGGATGGTTATGTTAATAATGCATTTTTTAGTTTTTATTACAACTGTTTTCAAATATAGACCATGCCGGCTCGTTGACGTTACTGGGTGCTCCTTGCTCATTTCGCTTCAGTCCAATATGCTCCCACACCGGAGCGATGAAATTCATTTTTCTATTTATTCTTCCAAACTTTCTGGAATTGTGCAGCTGTCAGAAAACTCGACCATGAACAGTCCTGCTGTGCTCACATTGGAATTTGCTTATATGCAGTGTGAAGTGCAGTGCGATTACATACAAATTAGTGTTGATATTCTGCTGTTACCAGGAGAATAAATTAGTTTTTAAATTAGATAGACAGATGAGCCAGCGGAGCTCTGTGACTCTCGCCCGGTTACACTCCATTCACACTCCCGACAGATCCCTGATGCGGAGGAGGTGCGGGGGACCTTCCATCATCAGACGCCTAGGTGGATACGTAGCATGACCGCCTCTGGCTGCTGTGGAGCTGCCAAAAGCTTGTCCTGGTTCGGTGTTGGGCAGTCTCCCTGTTCAGCTCCGCTCTGTGCTTGTTCGTGCATTCTGGGCCTGCATTAACTTTTACCCTGTGAAGCGCTGCACCTCTTTTTTAGGACAGTCCCCTTGAAAAAAAACCCTATCCCGCTTTGTGTGGCGACGGACACGAAACGTGATGCACATTTCCAATCAACCAGTGATCTGGGCCAAGTTTGACACGGGGTGATAAAAGACTTGTTAAAATGTCGGTGATTCTGTCACATCACCAGCTTCCAGGCTCACTTTGCATTTATATGACATCAGCAATGTGAGGACATGAAACTTGATACACGGAGAAATGTACTGTTATAGGCAGGAGAGCAGACCCGCATCTCAAAGTTTGAAAAAGCCATGGAGGGTTGTTGAAGTGTTAATTTATGCTAATGGAACCCACACTTGCTGCTCACCAACTGTAGTTTGAAAGTGACATTGGACAAATTCCCATGGCACCACGAATGATCTCTCATGCGGTATCCTGGTTGAAAAACACTTTACTAGAATTTAAAGAGAAGAGCTTTAATAATCACTGTCAGGCCTCTTGCTAACTCACTAGCTAAACTAGCTCCACTGTAGCTATGTGAGCGCCGAGGCTCAGTGGGAAAGTTCCTCTTCTCCTCCGAGGGAAGGGTGTGTCAGACTATCCAGGAGGCAGGTCTCAGGTCTGTTTTGTAAGTAATGACGTGATAACCTCAGAGAGCAGAATGGCAAATCCAAACGAGATGTTTTAGGCAGATTTGTAGTCCTAGTTTCTGTGGGAGGAGAGCTCCTGTGCAGGCAGACTTTGGGCTTTTTGACTTTTCAGACCATGTCTTAATCCTGTTGGGGACATAGGGTCGCCACGAGTCCCTGCCATTTAGCCCTGTAACGTGCAAGTGTCTATGCCTGTCTCCAGGACAGTCCCAGGTCCTCTAACTCCTTCATCACTGCATGCAGACCATGTAATGTCAAAAAATCCAACATAACCCACTAAAATGATGGGGAAACGACATAAAGCATAATAGGGGCTCTTTAAACTTGAGGCGTGGGTATGGCATTCCACGGGTCCTTGTTAACCCAAGGACAAATGAACATAGGGTCACATAACTTGGTACACACCTTGGGACTAGCACCTGTGGCTATGTATTTTGGTTAAAAGGTCATAAGGTCACCAAGTGTTTGTTTTTCCTAATTCTAAAACCAGAATGACTGCAGATATCAACCTTAAATGTGGAACAAAATTAGAACAAGCAATGTTCTGGACATACATTCATTTTGAGGTGAAATGGTCAAAGTTTCAGGGTCAATGTGGGTCTGTTTCTCCGCTGAGGGCAGTTCTAGTTTTAGATTTAAAAGCACTGCACTTGTTGGGAATGCAGTATTGTATTTCTGTGAAATAAGCTGTGATAAAGCCTGACAATAGAAATACAGTTGTTGTTTTTTTCTGTGATTTAATGTGGAAACACTCATTTGCCTCCTAAGTGTAGTCTCAGCAAACTATACATCAGAATTATTAATTATTGATTAAAAAAAATATTTTCCTGACAGGACAGAGTTCTTAGGAGTTTGGTGTACAAGCAAATCATACCACACCTCTTAGCATTATTTACTTTTTATAAGCTACAGTTATGGTGCAATGTTCATGACATGAATGCTTATTTATCCCTTTAAACATATTTCTATTTTAATAATGTTATGTTCCTTTTATTTATCATATACTATTTTTCATATCACATGGACGTTGGTTTATAGCTTCATCTGAAGACTTTCCATCATCATCCAGAAGGGATTTTTTTTTTCACAATGCCATCATTTGTTGTGTTCCATCTCTGTCCTGGTTATTATAATCCTGCTGTAATCACTGCGGGGACATGAAAACATGCAAAAGGCAAATGTAATTACTTCTCTAGTTTTTAGTTTAAACCAAGGGTCTGTAACCTCTGGCTCTAGAGACACATGTGGCTCTTATACCCGTAACCAATGGCTCCCTGTGGCTATGACAAAAAACCTTGAACAACTTACAATATTTGGAGCTACAAATTACAATTTGTAATTTTGCATTGCAACTTTATAAGGAACAGGGTGCAAGTTTTCTCTGAAAAAAGTTGTACGTTTATGTGAAGAAAGGTCCAATCTCTAAAGGAAAGAATTGAAAATGTATATGGAAAAATGGTGGAAATTCAACAAAAAGAATGAAAAGTTTGTGCATTTATGTAAAGAAAGGTGAAAATTTTAAAGAAGAGTGTTGGACATTAATGTGAAAGGAAAACAGTTCAAAAAAAGATGCAGATTTACAAACTCCAATTCCATTGAAGAGGGGACATTGTGTAAAACATTAATAAAAAAAAATATAATGATTTGCAAATCCTTTTCAACCTATATACAATTGAATACACTACAAAGACAAGATATTTAATGTTCAAACTGATAAACTTTTTTGCAAGTGTTCAATTATTTTTAATTTGATGCCTACAACACATTCCAAAAAGGCTGGGAAAGGGGCATCTTTACCACTGTGTTACATCACCTTTCCTTTTAACAACACTCAATAAGTGTTTAGGAACTGAGGACACTAATTATTGAAGCTCTGAAGATGGAATTCTTTCCATTTTTCCTTGATGTACAAATTCAGTTGCTCAGCAGTCTGGGGATGTCCCCGAAAAAGACGTTGCTTGGATGCCAACATATGTTACTCCAAAACCTGTATGTACTGTTCAACATTAATGGTGCCTTAACAGATGTGCAAGTTATCCATGCCATGGGCACTAACACACCCCCATATCATCACAGATGCTGGCTCTTTAACTGAAAAGCTGATAACAATATGGATGGTCCTTTTCCTCTTTAGCTTGGAGGTTATGACATCCATGAATTCCAAAAACAATTTGAAATGTGGACTCCTCAGACCACAGCACACTTTTTCACTTTACATCAGTTCATCTCAGATGAGCTCAGGCCAAGAACAACCAGCAATGTTTCTAGGTGTTGTGCTGGAGTGGTGGCCTAGTTGATAGAGCATTGTTGGGGGTTCAAGTCCCAGCTGGGTCATTCCAAAGAAATATAAAAATGATACGTCCCGCCTTCTAGCTTGGTGCTTAGTGTAATAGAATGGGGGAAGGAAAAGTTGTTTGTGGCAGTGACCCCTTTGATTCTAAATGTGATTAACATTGTAGGTAGGAGAAATGTAATTTTGTTCTACTGTACATGGTTGGCTGTATGGATTGAATGACAATAAAGTCGCCTTCTTTTTCTTGTTAATATATGGCTTTCACTTTGCATGGTAGTTTTAACTTGCACTTGTAGATGTAGTGATGAACTTTGTTAATCGACAATAGTTTTTTGATGGATGTTCCTGAGCCCACGTGGTAACATCCATTACAGAATGATGTTGGTTTTAATGCAGTGCCGCCTGAGGGATCAAAGGTCACGGACATTCGTTGGTTTTCAGCCTTGCAGCTTACAAGTTAATATCCAGATTCTCTGAATCTTTTGATGATATTATGGACAGTAGATGATGAAATCCCTAAATTCCTTGCAATTGTACATTGAAAAACATTTTAAACTATTGGACTATTTGCCCTCGCAGTTGTTCAGAACGTGGGGGACCTCGCCCCATCTTTGCTTGTGAACAACAGCCTTTTCAGAGATGCTCCTTTTATGCTCAATTATGACACTCACCTGTTTCCAATTAACCTGTTCACCTGTGGAATGTTCCAGAAAGTTTTTTTTTTTTTTTTTTGCATTCCACAACTGTCTTTTCTTGCCCCTGTCCCAGCTTTTTTGGAACATGTTGCAGACATCAAATTCAAATTGAATGAATATTTGCAACAAAACAATAATGTTTATCAGTTTGAACATTAAGGGGCAGATTTACTAACGTGATGCGCCATCGCAAAACCCTGTTTTGGCATTAAAAAACTACTGTCAAGATTTACTAAAGGGCACAGGGCAAAATTAGTGGTGGAAAGGCATGGGCTATGTTAATTTTGCACCTGGCCTCATTGCATATGTATTTGTGGGACTTGTCATGTCAGCGTGCAAATTTGAGGGAGGGGAGTATTTAAATGACTGGTGCAAGGTGATTTATTAAGGTTTGCGGTTGTCAATCTCCTGCTAAATGCACCAGGATTTAACGCCCAAAAAAAGCTTGTCTTAATTCATCTGCGCTTGACATGATAGCGATCTTTGGTGCCAGGAGGAGACACTGGCGAGAACCGAGGGCACATGGCAGAAGCTTCTCTCTGTGTGTGACTTTATTTGGCATGACAGAACAGATTATATGAATATCAACAGCCTCACAGAGATTGGTGTTATGCTGAACTGGACATCAGCCAGCAGTTTTATTTTACAGTAATTTCATTTGTTTGTACTGTATATAGCCTACTACATGAATTTGTATCCATAAAATAGGATACAATAGGAGCCCTTCCTACCTGAAGTGGACATACAGATGGTGTCAGCCAATAGTGACTTTTTTCTCTTTTCTGCAGAGGTTCAGATTTGAACTCTGGAGTTTTCCTCTTCTATCAGCTCCCCCTTGCTCTTGAAGCAAAATCTTCCACATTGCCAGTTTTCTTCTTTTTTTTCCCCTCTCTCCATATTTCTATATTTACAGTATTTCTTTTTGCTGTGCATAAAACGGTAATTCAGTTCCCTCTTCTCTCTACTTCCCTCTCCCAGTTCAGGATACACAATATAGGAGGAAAACAACAATGAGATTACTAACAAAAAGAACACACAGATCCATAGAAACGTCCCCCGAAATTGCAACACCGTAACTCAATGGCATTTACAAAAAGTTATGAACTGGGAGACCTATAGATTTTGTTAAAACAAAGTTATTCACATAATAAAACCCCAGAGTCTCCATCAGACCATCTTGATGGTTCTAGTGTTAATAAAATAAACACATTGGTCAAATAATCAATTTATTATGAGTAGTCCTTTTTTAAATTAGATACTGTAGAGCAGGGGTGGGCAGCAAGGGCCATTCCACTGCAGGTTTTTTGTTCCACCCAGTCTCTTTAGCAGGTGTATGCTCTGATCAGCTTCAAGGACTGCTCATCAGGGAAAACACCTGCTGAAGACACTGGGTGGAAGAGAAAACCTGCAGTAGAATGGCCGTCCATGGCACATGACTGCCCACCTCTGCTGTAGAGGAATGAAGGGACAACACATGAGAGCTGCCAGTTCAGAACTTTGCTCAACTCCAACAATAATAGGAATGACATTTGGCACCAATGCACATACTATACATAAATGTTTCCCCATCTCTCCGCCCTTCTCCCCAAGTCACTGGGTGTGAGTAGAGCCTCCTAGTGGTCCACCACCATACTTCATTTATACATATTAAACAAAAAAGTCGGCCATGTTAAATGAAAATCTAAATTTTGAAATATAATGAATAAAAATAAACTGTTTTAGTGGGTTTTGCGCTTAAACAAAGACTTAAAAAAATCTTTATATATTATGCTCTTTCAAACTTGCTGCACCTGTGCTGATGACCCGCTTCCTCATCAGATGTGCCTGTATGCAATTTTGCGGTGCTCTTGGTGGATGGGTGGTCGTTATTGAAATGAAGTGTCTGCGTCTGTGTTCATAATTTTGCATGTTGTTAGTAGATCACTGGCAAAAAATGGCCACTCCCTTAGGCGCTCTGTCTAAATTGCGCACTCGCTAATTTGCGCTGCCTTAGTAAATCTGCCCCTAAATATCTTGTCCTTATAGTAGATGAATATAAGTTGAAATTTGCAGATCATTGTATTGTTTTTATTTACATTTCACACAGCGTCCCAGCTTTATTGGAATTGGGGTTTGTACAAGAAAAAACATGCAAATTTTTGTGAATAAAAGTACAAATTTAAGAGAAAAAGTTACACATTTGAAGAATATCAGCAAAACTTACTAGGAAACCGTAGCAAATTAGTTAGAAAAAAGGGTCAATTTACAACGTTGCAAAGTTATGATGAACAAAATGGTTGAGATTGACAAGGAATGTTACAAATTTACAAAAATATAAATTGCATGAAAAAAATGAAAATTTATAATAGAAGGTTGCATATTTGCAGGAAAATG
Organism: Pholidichthys leucotaenia; assembly: GCA_020510985.1. NCBI lineage: Eukaryota > Metazoa > Chordata > Actinopteri > Cichliformes > Pholidichthyidae > Pholidichthys > Pholidichthys leucotaenia. The sequence goes on from CM035844.1 coordinate 204,975,320, forward strand.
CAGATTTACGTAAAAAAAAAGTTTAGCAAATTTAAGAGGAAAGTTGCAAATTTATGAGGGGAAAAACTACACATTTCAGATGATTGAAATGCTATAACAAGAAAAAAGTTGCACACTGAATTGAAAAAAACTCATATTTATGAGGAAAAATGTGCCAGTTTATGAAAGAAAAACAGCATATTTCATCAGATGAATTTACCATATAAAGGGATCAAGTTTACAAGGAAATGGTTACAAATTTGTGGGATAAAAAATGGCAAATTCAAGAGAGAAAAGATGAGATTTGAGATAAAAGTTGCAAGTTTTTAAGAAAACAGGTTCAAATATACAAGGAACATGTTGCATATAGAAGAGGAAAAAATGCTTATTATTAATACTCACGGGCTTGTCTACATATATGTAAAATTTGGCTGTTTTGCCTTAATTTTACAGCTATGATATGTGGCTCCATGCAGATTTTTTTTGTCCAAAAATGTCTCTTTGCTCAATTAAAGTTACTAACTCATGGTTTAAACGGTCCTGAGACATGGGGGCTCTTCTGTTCCTGATGACTGTGCAGCAATGGTTAGAGTGGCCATGTTAGTTTTTGTTTTGTATGGACTCATCAGGACGATATTACAGTGACAATAACACCAGTGGACAGCCAAGCTTGTAAATAAGGGCTTTATAGAAATCCTCTTTTTATATGACATGCTGAAAAATTTTACTTAGGAGGGAGGATTTCGACAATAAAACCCTGATTTTACACTGTGTAGTAGTCACTCTTTTTTTTCATGTGTCTCTTTAAGCAGGGGTGCAGCATGAAATTTTACAGCAGTGTATGTGGGCCCATTTTCAAAAAAATAAAAGGCATAAGTGTACAAGAATAAACATGCAAATTTATGGGTAAAAAGTTGAAAATATATAGGGAAAAAAAGCAAGTGTGCCATAGAAATGCTTTTAATTTGCAAGAAAAGGTTACAATGTATGAGGAAAAAAATGTAAATTCTTAATTTTTCAGGAAGTCTCAAATGCACAAGTAAACAGTCACAAATGTTATGAGAAATAAGTCACAAATTGACCCCAAAAAAGGGAATAAAATTATGGGGAAAAAGTTGTAAATTTACAAATCTACAGGGGAAAAAACCTTACAAATAATCTGTGAACCTAATAGAAAAAAGTTGCAAATTTACAAGATGAAAGTAACAAGTAAACAGTGGCAAAGATATGAGGAAAAAAACATACATTTACGACAAAAGTTTGACAGTTTTAAAAATGCTATTTTTATGAACCAGAATTTAGAAGAAGCAGCAAAATTCCAAGAAAAAAAAATGAAAAATGTGTTACATTAAACAGGGAGAAAAAAAACTCTAATAATAATACTATAAAAAATGACAATACTAGATACCATTTATATTATACCATACGAATACTATACTGGTACTACTGTACTACAGTATATTATACTAATGCTTTACTATATCGTATACTATTATTCAAGATTCAAAGATTTTGTCAATACTACTATACATACAGGACATACAGGAGAACTGAAATGCCGTTTCTCTCTTTAGTGGTGTGCGCAATATAAAAAAAAAGGAATAAGGCTGAAAAAACAACAACAGTAGTCTATGTACAGTAATGCCACCCGTAGTGCAAATAGCGACAAAAGATAAAACCCAGACATCCCATAGTGCAAATAAAGATAAACGATAAAACCCAGCAATCCTATATACAGAAAAAGTAAAGCAGTAAAACTCATAGTTGCAAGTTCGATGTGGTAGTGTAGGTGTAGACAGTGACAGATTGGATTGCACATGATCAATATTGCAATAACAGACAGCAGCAGATATGACATTTGTGCAAATGGTTGCAGTAAGGTGCAGAGACATACAGCAGCAGACGTATTACTGCTGGTGTGCCAGTCTTTCTGTGCCAACAGCTGAAGTAGTTATTGTGCGGGTGAGTACGTTACGATCCGGGGGGGGGGGGGGTGGACAGAGTTCAGGGTCCTGATGGCCTGGTGAGCAAAGCTGTTTAGCAGTCTTGTGGAGCAGACCCGGAGGCTCTGGTACCTTTTCCTTGAGGGCAGGGGGCCGAAGAGGGATTGTGAGGGGTGGGAGGTGTCACTTGCAGTGTTGATGGTTCTGCAGGTGAGGCGGGTGAGGTAGATGTCCGAGAGGGATGGCAGAGGGGCAATGACAATCTTGCTGAGTGTTTTCACTGGGTGTTGTAGTGTCTTCCGGTAGGAGGTGGTGTAGCTTCCATACCATGCCAACCATCAGATGAGATGATACTCCCAAGGTACTTGAATTGGTCGACAACCTTCAGCTGGGTACCCTCTATGCAAATGATGGGAGGGGGTGGTGTGATTCCTGGAGCAGGTTGGCACATGACTTCAGTTTTGCCGAGGCTGATAGTCAGACCAAAGAGTCGACAAGCTTCTGCAAATCTATTCACGATGACCTGGAGGTCAGACTTTATGTGGGACAGGAGGGAATAATCATCAGCAAACAGTGCTTTGAGTAAGAGTCATTCAAGTGTCTTGGTCTTTGCCTTCAGCCTGCGGAGATCGAAGAGCAAACCATCCAGTCTGTATCTCAGGTATACCCCTCTTTCTAGGTCATGTACAGCATGGTTCAGGATGCACATGAAGAATAAGTTGAACAGGACAGGGGCGAGCACGCAGCCCTGTTTCATGCCATTGGAGACATTGAGACATCACCGTTAGAGAGAACAAGGCCCTTCATGCCGTTGTGGAACAGACAGATGAGCTGGACAAACTTTCTGGGGCAGCCAAGTTTTGCAAGGATTGTCCAGAGTGCTTTTCGGTTCACCGTGTCAAAGCCCTTCGTCAAGTCGATGAAGACACCATAGAGATCCATGTTTTGCTCTAGGCACTTTTCCTGGACCTGTCTCACTGTGAAGACCATATCAACGGTGCTGCAGCCTGATGTAAAGCTGCACTGAGCTTCTGGCAGCGAATTTTCTGAGATGGTGTTGATCAAGCGATTTAGGATGATGCATGTCAGGATCTTGTCTGCAGTCAACAATAGGGATATATCCCAGTAGTTGCCACAGTCAGCGTTGTTGCCCTTGTTCTTGAAGAGGGAGACAACACTGGCATCTCTGAAATCGTTTGGCATGATCTCTTCATCCCAGATGCTGACAAGGATGCTGTGGAATGTGTTGGGACATTCCAGACTAGCTGCTTTGAAGAGTTCAGCAGGAATGCCATCCATACCCAGTGCCTTGCCAGAGCTGGTCTGCTTGATCTCCTTCTTGACCGCATCTAACGGAGGAGCAAGGTCAATGTCGATGTTGTTGCACAACACCTGTGCATGAAGGAGATTGAGATGGAGAAACTGTTGCCCTTGAGCAACCCCATCCTCTTGACCACAGAAGCCAGAGTCCAATGGCACGATGAGACGTTACGACTGGGAGCTTCCTTGGCTGCAGTGGATAGCCAACGGTGTCTTTGTGTCCTGTTGTTCCCTGATCATGTTCCACAAGGCTTTGCTGGTCCGTCAGTCTCTGCTGAGCCCGCTTCCTGATCCCCAAGGAATTCTTGCTCCAGGTCAGGTCCTGCGAGATCTGCACTCTGAGGAACTTGATGTTCTCCACTCTCTCCACTAAACGGCCGCCGATGCTGAGGGGGACGTGTTCAGGCTGTGACCGCCAGAAGTCGATAATCATCTCCTTCGTTTTGTCCACATTGAGCACCAGATTGTTCTCCCTGCACCAGCCCTCCAGGTCTCTCACTTCTTCCCTGTACATTGATTCCTCATCCCTCTGAATAAGTCCCACCACCGTGGTGTCGTCTGCAAACTTAATAATCTGGTTCCCCTCGTGTCTGGATACACAGTCATGTGTTAGAAGTGTAAACAACAGTGGACTGAGTACGCAGCCTTGAGGGGATCCGGTGCTCAGCATGACAGAGTTGGAGATGTTGTTTCCAACCTGGACAGACTGGGGTCTCTCAGTCAGGAAATCCAGGATCCAGAGACATGTGGCGGTGTTCAGACCAAGAAGGAGTAATTTCTCCATCAGTCTCTGGGGAATAATGGTGTTGAATGCTGAACTGAAATCAATGTACAGGAGTCTGGCGTAGGTGTCTTTCTGGTCCAGGTGGGTGATGACAGAGTGCAGGGTGGTGACTATAGCATCCTCCGTGGAGCGGTTTGAACGATATGCAAACTGGAGTGGGTCGTGTGATCCAGGGAGGCAGGCTGTAATGTTACAGCTCCATCCATGCTGTAACAGAGTTTACTGTTGAGATGGGAAAAAAAATGTTGGAGGAATTCTCTCCTGTGGAATTATATTTGTTTGAAACAGTTTTTTTCTGCACTGAAAATACTGTATAGAGGTGGATTTTTTGTAAAAATTTGTTTTTTTAGATACTAATCTTTTTTTTTAATGCAATACAATTTAGTTTGTGTTCTCCTGTCAAACCTTTTTCGGATTTTAGTTGTAGATTTTAGAATTTTAGACCTATTTATTTGGAGTCAACAATCATATTTAGTGTTCTCCTGTATTATAAAATTTTATATTACATTTTGTTTGAAATTGAACAAAGAATTAATTTTATTTTTTTTGTTTAAAAATTAATATAGTGCTAAAACCAACTAAAACATGATCTTAATAAAATAATGTGTGAAAGCAAGTTAAATAATACTGGCTAGTCTGGAGACAGCTGTGGTCTTCTGAAATAATGTCAATGAAAGGATGACAGTTCTTAAAAGCACACTGAGATAAATTTGTCCATGATTTTTATTTAACCTTTATTTATACAGGGTAGTTCCACTGAGAGGCAACCTCTCTTTTTCGAGGACGCCCTGTTCACACAAACACAGTCACACCAGGAAGCTGCCCAGTACAACCACAGACTGACCTGTGGCCACTGAGCAGCTCCACTGGAGCAGTTGGGGTTAAGGGCCTTGCTCAAGGGCACCACAGTGGGGTTAAGGAGGGTGGGGAAAACACTTCTATGTTATCTGTCCCACCCAGATCTAATCCTGCCGGTCCAGGGATCGAACCTGCAGCCCTCCGCTCACCAGTCCACATCCCTAACCATTAGGCCACCACTGCCCACCATGTGTCAGATTTCTCTTCCATTTGTTTTAATGAAAGATGCTGGAAGTAAATTCATGGGTCATTGCAAATACTTTGCTTTAAAAGGGTCAGGTTGTCACACAGTAGGAGGGAAAAATGTTGAATAGAAAAGAAATGCATCAAGATGCATTGAGAATGGTTTTAGAATCAAGTCGGAGTTCTGAATCATAATCGAATCATGAGGTGCCTAAAGATTCCCACACCTAGTTCGGACCTCAGCTGAGGAGGAGGACCAACTTATCGGACCTTTTGCAGTTTTAGTTGGTGACCCCTGCTATATGCTATTATAGTAATACAAACTATACTGTTCTAATGCTGTACTATACCATCCCCAACTTTACTATAATAATGCTTTGCTGTACTTGTACTATACCAGGGGTCAGCAACCTTTGCCAGCCGAAGAGCCATTTTGCCCGTCTCCGACTAAAACAGAAGCTGAGAGCCACAACGCCAATTTGACCTTTAAAATAAAGATTATGCTGCTTATAGTACTTTTTATATACATAGCTCTGAATAGAGCTATTCGGTCTCTGTACGACCGTTGTGAGAGTTTGGTTCGTATTGCCAACACTCGGTCGGAGTCATTCCCAGTGAGAGTTGGACTCCGCCAGGGCTGCCCTTTGTCACCGATCCTGTTCATAATTTTTATGGACAGGATTTCTAGGCGCAGCCAGGGAATGGAGGGTGTCATGCTTGGTGACCACAGGATCTCATCTCTGTTGTTTGCAGATGATGTTGTCCTGTTGGCTTCATCCAGCAATGACCTACAGCTCTTGCTGGGACGGTTTGCCGCTGAGTGTGAAGTGGCTGGGATGAGAATCAGCACCTCCAAGTCCGAGTCCATGGTCCTCAGCCGGAAAAAGGTGGATTGTCCTCTCCGGGTTGGGGACAGGCTCCTGCCCCAAGTGGAGGAGTTTAAGTATCTTGGGGTCTTGTTCACGAGTGAGGGGAAAATGGAGCGAGAGATCGACAGACGGATTGGAGCAGCATCTGCAGTGATGCGGACGTTGTACCGGTCTGTTGTGGTGAAGAGGGAGCTTAGTTCTAAGGCAAAGCTGTCGATTTACCAGTCAATCTACGTTCCTACTCTCACCTATGGTCACGAGCTTTGGGTAATGACCGAAAGAACGAGATCGCGGATACAAGCGGCTGAAATGAGCTTTCTCCGTAGGATTGCTGGACTCACCCTCAGAGATAGGGTGAGGAGCTCAGTCATCCGGGAGAGGCTCAGAGTAGAACCGCTGCTCCTCCACATTGAAAGGAGTCAGTTGAGGTGGTATGGGCATCTGATTAGGATGCCTCCTGGACGCCTCCCACTTGAGGTGTTTCAGGCACGTCCCACTGGGAGGAGACCCCGGGGCAGACCCAGGACTCGGTGGAGAGACTATGTCTCCCAGCTGGTCTGGGAACGCCTTGGTATCCCCTCTGAAGAGCTGGAGCAGGTGGCTGGGGAGAGGGAAGTCTGGGCTTCTCTGCTTGAACTGCTGCCTCCGCGACCCGGACCTCCGGAAAAGCGGTAGAAGATGGATGGATGGATGGATGGATAGCTCTGAATATCATGTGGCATTAATGAATTCATACTACCAGGGCCTTGACATTAACTTTTTTGCCCACCAGCCACTGAGGCTAGTGATTTTCCAAAGTTACTAGCCACAATTCTGTAGTTGGAAAATTGTGTCTAATATGATCAAATCTGACTATCGCACTATATGCACAACCTTTTTAAATGTAAGTGACCCTTATACATACATACAAATAGCAAAAGAAACACTGTCTAATTAGTTATTAACAGCAGTAAATACTGTAAAACAGTCGAGAAAAATAATTGCAATATAAGAGGAAGTACAGGTAGATTTGGGGCCCATCCCAATTCTCATTTGTACCTCTTCCCCTTCACCTACCCCTTGGTGCTTGAAATCAAGGGCCCCTTGTTCTCATCAGAAAAAGGAAAAGAAAACCGATGAGGAAAAACATCTCAAATTTACACGAACTATTCTAATCTGCTGAAAAAGTCAGAAATTTACTAGAAATAAAGCTGTAAATTCACAGAGAAAAATTTGGACCCCTTGATGGGCCATACATTTGACACCCCTGGACCATCCCATTAAAAATACATGTTTAGAGAATTTGCTTCCATGAAAGAGCAACATATCATAACAGCATGTAAATGAATAAGACAAAATAAAACAGAAAGCACAGATAAATGAAAGTTTGTGGAGGGACACAATACGCAGGTTTAGCATCCTCTCACACCCAGAGAGGCAGAAGGAAACACAAGGACAATGGACCGCGTGAGGAAACTCACAGGGAGGTTCAGACTGGGCAGAGTTTAGCCACCTCCCGGGGAGGGGAAAATTTACATGTAACCAGATCAGACAAAGAGGCGCCTTTCGCCCCCTGCTGTACCAAGGCCACGTGAAGAGGCAGGGGGATGAATGTATTGTAATGTAGGTAACAAGTGTTATGATAATTGCATCACACAATCCCTTTGTACATACACGCTGCAAAATGCACCAGCCCCAGTTTCTATGCGTGGTTCATAAAGCTATAAAGGCAGAACGCAGAGAAACTGGTGAGGCTTCTCAGCCCCAGCGCAGCCTGCACTGGGGTCAATGGCTGTACATGCTGTTAGAGGGATAATGAAGATTCTGTGTCGTCCTATGCTTGTGCCTCGCCTCAAATCCTTTCCTTTTACCCTCAACAAGTTCACCTTAGAAGAAGCTTTATTTGTTCTTTACAGAAACATATCACAGTGCAGTCACTTTTTCTCTGTAAGAAAATTTAAATTTGCACAACTGTGGACAATAAACGGGACCTTCTTGCTATAAAAATACTCATGTTTAACCACAGAGGTATAGAAAGTATACTATAGGAAAGCTTTACTATAAAATAGTATGATACAGTGAGGTTAGTTTAGTAACCAGAATCTGCTTTTTTACTGGTCGCTAAACTGACAGACACGAGTGGGAGGGGCCACTGCTCACAGGACACCTCTCCAGATCAAAGTTCAGACAACAAACATCGTCTTGATCACAAGACAAACCGAATCCAACCACAGAAATGCTGCACAGAATCACTGATCTGACTGTGATGGACGTGAGATTCCCGACGTCTGTGGAGCAGCACGGTTCTGACGCTATGGTGAGAACTTCCTGCAGTTTGCACTGTTACCGTATGTTTGCGCTTATAAACCAAGCCCGACACCCCCTCTTCTGTCCGCACTCTGCAGCACACCGACCCGGATTACTCAGCAGCCTATGTGATCCTGGACACGGACTGTGGACGCAAAGGTTTTGGTCTCACCTTCACTTTAGGGAAAGGAACAGAAATCGGTGAGATTGACGTTTCTGAAACTGCGGGACGAGACAAGCTCCCGATGCCTTCACGTGCTAATGCGATTTTGTCTGTTTTCTTGTCAGCAAAATAATTAAATGAAAAACAAAAACGCTGATTAGTGAGGACAAAGCTGAAATTGTTTTGGAAAAAGTTGCACATTTATGAGAAAATATAAAATAATTGCATGTTGGAAAGGAAGATATTGCAGATTTATGTGATAAAAAAGTGCTATTTTAAAGGAAATAAGTTGTGAATTTACTACAGACGGGTTTACCAAAAATTGGTAATTTGACCAAAAAAAGGGGGTTATTTAATTTATAATGGTGCCAATTTATGAGACGAAACGTCAGCACTAGTTTGTGAAAAAGTTCCAGCTTTACAAAACTGTCAAATTCTTTTGCAAAAATCTAAATTTTAAGAAGAAAAAAGTCTCATTTTTATGATTTAAAAAAAATGAATTATAAAAATCATATCTAAATTATTATTATTTTATAAGGAAAAGAAGTGCTAACTTTGAAGACCAAAGTTGCTAATTTACGAGAAAACAAAAACAAGAAAAAAACAAACAAAAAAAGACAAAGAAAAAGTTAACAATTCATGAAAAGATGAAAATTTAACAGCAAACCGTGACAGATTTATAAGAATAAAAATATCAAATTTGTAAATGAAAAAAAAAGGGAAAGACAGAAAATCTTTCATTAAAATAAGTAAACTTTACAAAGTAAACATGACAAAGTTGCGAGAAATACTGAAAATTTTAAAGGAAAAAAAATTATCTAAAACTAGACATATATTATTCGTGGTTACAGACCATTCTACTTAAAAACAAACAAACAAAAAAAAACAAAGATAAATGTGTATCATCTTTAATCGAGTAATAAAATACTAATTAGAGAACTTTAAAATATCTGACTGCACCTGAACACAACCCCTCTCTTTCTCCAGTCTAATGCCTCCATCTCCATCTTCTGGTCATGGTAGTCATCAGCATATTATACAGGGATTTTTATTTATTTATTTTTTAAAGTAAATTTTGCCAGTAAAACAAAAATAAATAATAGGTATAAAGTGGCCTGTCCACAGCTGTAGCAGCAGGACATTCTTTCAGCTTAAATATGTAACTTTTCTAACATAATATTGCACCTCTTTTCATACATTTTTTTTTACCGTTTTCCTTTTGTATTTGTTATTTTTTCCCCATTAATTTACATTTTCCCTTATTTTGCCAGTTTTACCCCTATAAATTAGCCCCCTACCTGCCCCCCATAAATGTCTTATTTTTTCTGGTAACCTTGAAGCTTTTAATGTGTTAAATAATTGTATTTTTCTGATCAAATCCATGCAGTGGTGTGTGCTGTTAAGGCTCTGGCAGGACTGGTTGTTGGAAAGACTTTACAGGACATTGTGAGTGATTTCCGTGGGTTTTATCGCCTCCTGACCAGTGACGGACAGTTGAGATGGGTAAGAGTCCATCACATAACTGAATTTTCATATTAAAAACATTATCTTTATTTATTGTGTCATCTTAATGCACATTTATGATTTTTTAAATCATTTTACCTTTCAACTACATTAATGCCAATGCAAGAAAAAATCTAACATAAATTGGCTACATCAGGCAGGAGTCTCTGTGCACTATGATGTTTGCAGATGACATTGTGATCTGCAGTGAGAGTAGGGAGCAGGTGGAAGAGAACCTTGAGAGATGGCGATATGCTCTGGAGAGAAGAGGAATGAAAGTCAGTAGAAATAAGACAGAATACATGTGCGTGAATGAACGGTGAAGATGCAAGGAGTGAAGGTAGTGAATTTGGTTGATGAGTTTAAATACCTGGGGTCAACCATCCAAAGCAATGGACAGTGCATAAGAGAGTGAAGGCAGGGTAGAGTGGGCGGAGACGAGTGTCAGGGGTGATTTGTGAGAGAAGGATAGCAGCTAGAATGAAAGGGAAGATTTACAAGATGGTAGTGAGACCTGCATTGATGTATGGTTTGAAGACAGTGGCACTGACAAAAAGACAGGAGGCGGCGCTGGAGGTGGCAGAGTTGAAGATGCTAAGACAGGGTGAGATGGAGGCAGATGATCCACTGTGGTGACCCCTAAAGGGAGCAGCCAAAAGAAGAAGAAAAAGAATTTTAAAAGCCAGTTTTGATGTGATCAAGTCTTGAATAACTGGCGATACTTTTGAGTTATTTTTTGCGGTTTATGAATATTGCTTATAGAGCAAGAGTTTTCAACCTGTGGCTCCAGAGCAACGGGCAGGTCTGTTGTAATGAGCGATTCCAGTGACTTTAACATGAAAGAAGTTTTACATTTAAGAAAAAGCATTTAACAAAGAAAGAAGCACTAATTTGAGACAGGAAAAAAGATAAGATAAGATAAGCCTTTATTAGTCCCACAACAGGGAAATTCCAGGATTGCAACAGCACAGGGATAGCAACACTCAGAGCAACAATCAGAAGGCAAGAAAAAAAGCAAGCAAGCAAGAGCAGCTAATATACATATGTACAAATTACTATAAATATATATATACACACACAGACACACAGTGCAGAGCATTGTAGCTAGATGGAATAAATATGTAAATATATAAACACACACAGTGTGGAGCAATGTAGCTAGATGGAATAATATGTAGATATATAAACACACAGTGCGGAGCATTGTAGCTAGATGGAATAAATATATAGATATATAAATATAGATCCCAAATTTTCAAACATTTTATTAGAATAAAATCAGAATTTTACAGCAGAAAACATTGAAATTTACAAGAATAAAGTTGAAACTTAGAACAAATGAGAACATACAGTTGCAAACAAGTTGCATGTTATATTTCAAATCAAACAATATAGTACAGAGTAAGTAGGAAAGTACAGGGGAGAAGTACTGGATGCAGGCAGTATTGTGCCTTGGAATTTTATCAGATATAATTGCCATATAAGTAATTGTAAATTACAGGGAAAGTATGGAGAAACAACAGTAAAAAGAGGGTAAAAAATTCTCTTAAATTTGCAACTTTTGTCTTGTAAATTCACATTTTGTTGTAACTGGTATCTTTTGTCCTTAAATTTGCAGTTTTTCTTATAAATTTGTAGCTTTTTTTGCTTTTTAATTTGCATCTTTTTTTCTTCTAAATTTACAGCTTTTTTGTAATTTTCTCTTACATTTGCAGTTTATTTCTTATTAATTTACCATATTATTTTCATACATTTGCACCACTGTTTTTACTAATTTGCTGGTTTTTTCCCTTGTACTTAAAAAATGTCTTAAATTCGAAGGTTTTCTCATAAATTTGTTGTTCTTTTTCTTAAACAGTTGCAGCATCTTTTCTGGTAAATTTGTGCCTTTATTCTTGTAAATTTGCAACCTTTTTTTGTGAGCCTGCACATGACTCTGGAGCCACATGTTGCAGTCCCTGACCTGTGTAAAGAATAACTTTTTTAAAAAAAAAATTAAATCTGTCTGAGCCAGTTGGGCCCAGAGAAAGGAGTGATGCACCTGGCCACAGCTGCGGTCCTGAATGCCGTGTGGGACCTGTGGGCGAGGGCTGAGGGGAAGGTGGGTTCCTCCTGATGAGTAAAACCAAAATTTCTCCCTCAGACCTCAAAGAAACACCTCACGATTCACACCCGTTTCATCATTTTCTTGTAGCCACTGTGGAAGCTGTTGGTGGACATGGTGAGTAAGAAGAAACTGCATGCAATTACTCAAGTGTAGAAGAGTCACCAAAACATTAATTAAGAGTAAGACAGCGTTAATTATCAGTATTACCCTGAAATATATACATTTTTCATTTGGCATAGTCAATTATAGCACATTATGTACAGTCACTATGCTTTTGATTAAAGGAAACTGAAAATTAGAGATTGTGGCTGCTTGTTTCTGAAATGATCACCTACCAGTTTTTGCAATCGTACCGGGCTGTACCAGGACAAACAGAGACAAACTCATCATAAAAACATTTAGACAAAAAACCAAAGGTGCAATCTTCCAATTAAGACAACATCTACTAAATTGTGATTGGACAAAAATCTATACTGACGATGGAAATGAATCATACAACATTTTTCTGTCCACAATATTATTTTTTTTATAATATCTATTGTCCAATGGTCAGTAAAACAATAAGTCAGAAGTCAGAAAGGCAACTATGGCTGACCAAGGGAATACTAAATGCATGTAGGAAAAGGAATCTTTTATATAAAGATTTTTTAATGAGAAGAAACACTGAAGCAGAGGAAATCTATAAAAAAAAAATAAAAAAATAAGTTGACAGACATTGTGAGAAACTGTAAAAGAGATTACTATAGTAAATCATTAGAAGATAATAAAAATAATACAAAAAAATACATGGAAAGTATTAGCAGAAATTCAAAACAACAGAACCAAAAAAATTGAATATCCAAATACTTTTCAGTTACAAAACTTACTTACTACTCCTGCTGGGTGAGGGCTGGTGGCCATCACCATGCGTCGAGCCAATCAGGTTAACCAGTGCATACCAGCATTGCCGGTTTGGGGCCAGCTCCTCTGCGTCGTCAACAGTGACTCCGAGCTGTCGGAGGTCTCTCTCCACCACATCGAGGCATCTGGTGTGTGGCTTGCTCCGGGGTCTTTTCCACCCTGAGGCCCTGGGGTCGAACATGAGGGTGGCTTTTGTCGAATGCTCTGGTAGGAGGCAGAGGATATGGCCAAACCAGCGGATACATCACTGTGTAACAAGGTGGGATGCTGTAGGCTGATGTGTGCGGGCTCAGAGCGCGTTATTAGAAGTGCGCTGGGGCCGCCTGATGTTCTCAATGGTTCTGAGGGCCCGACTATCAAACCCATCCACTCTTGAGGCCAGAGTCTTATTCAGTGGCCATGTCTCTGACCCACAGAGTAGAATGGAGAGGACCACATTGTATATGTGGATCTTCATCTTTCGGGAGATTGAACAATGGCGCCATAGAGGTTTCCATAGTGCCTGCAGAGCAGATGCAGTGAGGCCACGTCTGCGGTTGATCTCTGGTTTCATGTTCCTGTTGTTGGTCACTGTGAAGCCCAGATACATAAAGGAACTGACAAACTCAGCGGCATCATTCCCGAGCTTTAACTGGGGTGGGTCCAGTCCGTCGCTGACATACATTAGCTTAGTCTTCGTCCAGCTCACCTGAAGGCTCAGCTTTGCTGCCTCTTCATGATAGACAACTAGAGCATCTCTCAGCTTACTATAGGATGAGCTGAACAGGATGGTGTCATCAGCATATTCAAGGTCAGCCAGATGGTAGTTGCCAAACTGCCAGGGACCCGGTCGCAGACCTTGGTCCCTTGGTGCTACAAAGCACAACCACGAATTACACTCTGCAGATTGCAATGGTTTTAATGACTTTTTTGTCAATGTTGGTCCTGGTCTGGCCAGACAAATCACAGGAAATGAGGGAGAAGAGCCTGCTGGAAGTCTAAGAAACTGCAACACTGTTACCAACTCTATCTTTTTAAGGGGCACAGATGTAAAAGAAATAACAGACATTGTTAAATCTTTCAAAGGGGAAAAAAATCAATAGTCTGATGGCATAGATATTGATTTTTTTGAAAAATGTTATAGACTGTGTGGTGGAACCATTTAGTTATATCTGTAGCCCTTCTCTACAAATTGGTGTTTTCCCAGACAAAATGAAAATTGCAAAGATTGTTGCAGTCTACAAGGCTGGAGACGCACAGGAATTCACAAATTACAGACCCATTTCATTACTGTCCCAGTTTTCAGAGATTTTGGAAAGACTGTTTCATAAGAGGTTGTATGACTTTATCATAAAAAAATAATATCTTACATGAACAACAATATAGTTTTAGACCAAAATAGAACAACTACACATGCTCTGATTGACTTTGTTAATAAGATAACAAATGCTGTTGAAAATAAGGAGTTTGCAATTGGTGCTTTCTGTAATATAGTATTTTACTATGAAGTGTGGGATGGTGATGCGCACCTCCAGTGACATCACCGCTCCACCCTATATAATGCAGGGGTCGGCCATCTTACGGTCTCTTTTCTTGCCTGTACCTTGGCCGGTGCCTTGTCTGTGTTCGCCAAATACCAGAGTGTTCAATAAAGCTGTGTTCTTCAAATCACCTCGCCTCATCTGTGAACCAGGGTAAACCCATACAGTACATAACATTGGTGATGTCGGATTAAACCATGAAGGCATGCGTAGCTCCTATTTGCCCTTTTCTCGAGTTTCCCGGGGACCCACCGGTGCCCTGGCCTAGGTGGTTCAAGGCCTTTGAGGCCTATGTTGCCGTGCTGGGACTTGGTAAGCTCGATAAGTTAAGGGCCCAGGTGCTTCTGGTTCACAATTTGGGCATAGAGGGCCAGCGAGTCCTGCAAACGCTCGGTGCCTCGGACAGTTATGAAGATGTAGCGGCGCAGCATCAGGGTTTAATTATTTCAGCACCATTTTCAACCCATTTTAACCAGGATTCCTCAGAATGACCCATTTCAGAGCATGTTTCTTTAAAGGGGTCATGACTTAAAAATTTTGTAGGTTTCAACATTCTGAAATGTGTCTATTGGTCATGTGATTATTGAAAAATATAAGAGCACTGTTCTCTTAAAAAAAAAAAAACGCAGACTTTATCTCCTTTTTCTCTTCAAGAAGCCACTTTGACTCTTCCAGGTAGTTTCCTGTACATCAAGAAATGGGAAACATCACTAAAAGGTAAACATCTTGATACCTGCCCGCTGCTCTGTTATTGGCCAGCCTATAGCTGTCTGTCATGTAGTTGGGCGGAGAGTTAAAGGTGTTAGCTTTACCCTGGATTTACACTGACTACAGATGCAGTACGTTATGGCTGCGATCCAGCCTCTGCAGCAAATAGTTCCCATTCTTGTCAATTTTCTAATCCCCTCCTGGTCCGGACAACTGTGGAACAAATCCGGCTCGTTAGATTCAGTTTGCTAATGAAACACAACAAGTTGTCATGTTTGCCCCTACAGGGCTTAAGGACGGATTCAACTGTGGGGGACATTTAAGCATATTTATTGAAAAAGAAAGAAACACTGTTCATGGGCAGAAACAGAAAATAAAGCTGTAACGGCAGAACAGAACACGGATAAACGTGGCAGATGATAATAAGTTCCAGATGTGTGAAGAGGATTGACGAAGATGCCCTACTGAGGGTAATAATAATAATAATAATAATAATAATGTTTATTTATATAGCACTTTTCACAGACAGAGTCACAAAGTGCTTAACATGTTAAAAAACAAAGCAAATAAAAATACAGGCACATAAAGCAGTAAAAAAAAAAAAAAAGACAGTAAAAGCACATAAAAATACAATCAACACATAGTTAATTAAAAAGCCAGGCGAAAAAGGTAGGTCTTTAGTTGCTTCTTAAAAGCATCAATGGAAGGTGCAGGTCTAAGTTCAAAAGGTAAGGAGTTCCAAAGTCTGGGAGCAACAGCAGCAAAGGCTCTATCACCTTTGGTTCTGAGCCTAGTGCTAGGGACTACCAGTAGATTCTGATTAGAAAAGGGTAGGGCGTGAGGTGTATATGTAGGGCTGGCAATGATTAGCAGACGAGGTGCAACCATGAACAATTAATAACAAAGACCAATAGCCGGGAACAAGAATTAACTGGGGGTGCTGTCATAATAAGGAAACACAAGCTGCCAAGCAGAACAGGAAAAGGGTGATAATAATACACAGAATGAACCACAACTATAGGCGAGGGCAGAATAACAATAATGACAATTGAAAGGAAATATAACTTAAAGAGTGGGACATGTTTGCAAACATGTCCCCCCATGATAGTCTCCCCCCCCCAAGGGTGGGTTCCAGACGACCCCAAACAAACACAAAATGATCCTCCCAGGGTGGGTGGTGGGGGTACAAGGCCAGGTGGGCCAAAACAAACTCATACCCCCCACAGAGTCCAAAACAACACAGTCACATGGGACCAACCACAATCCACGGCCCCAAAACAGGAACATGACGGGTCGGGCAGTCCTCCTTGTCCCAGGATCACTGGACCAGAGAACAGAGTAGATCTGGTGGCCTTTCTTATGAAAATCCCTTTTTTCCCTTTCAGAGAGTGCATTGTTTCCACAGAAGTTTGTAGCTTGTATCCCTTCTTTTTTCCCCCTTTTTTATGTAAATGTCAGATTTTTACCATGTAAATTTCTGGCTTTTTTCAACATATATTTGTGACTCTTGTAAATTTAGAACCTTTTAGAAATAATTCTTACCCCAGTCATATGACCACAAGGAGGAACTTTAGTTGGTCAAGGGGGAAAAGGGTATATCAGCAAAAATAATCTATTAAAAGGCTAGGTAGACTCCTATGTGAAACGGTAATCATCTATTGGGGAACAGGCATCATTGTGGCCATGCTTGTCTTTTGGCAGGACTCAAATACTTCCATCACTCTTTAAATGTGCATAGTGTTCATAATAAGCTAGAAACTGAAACTACAACAATAACAGAAAGGCTGATCTAATCCATACTGAAAAAGGCTGATCTAATCCATACTGATTGGCAAAGCTCCTCAAAACAGTCACAGCCCATCAAGGTCAGTCCATAGAGCTTTCACAGTTCCGCAAGCGAGGCCCCAGTAAGTCCATCTTACCTCCTCCCACAGAGTCCAAAACAAAAACACAGTTCAAAGCCCAGATAAAGTTCAAGGCCCCAAAACCCAAAACAGAGCGGATCAGGTGGCCTTCCAGAGTCCCTGGGCCACCGGACCTGAAAACCAGATGGGCCAGGGAGCCCGCCAAAGTTTGTGGGCCCCCAGACCAGAAAACACAGCAAGTCGGGTGGTCTACCGAAATCCCTGGTCCACCAGACTGGAGAGCAAGATGCATAGAGAGCTGACCATGGGGGCACTTTAATTTCAGAAAAATATGACATGGTAACTTCCCGCTCTGAAGGTTGTGACAAAGGAGTCTCCCACCTTGATGATAACCATATGGGAGCTCCCTGCTCTGAAAACAACAACAAAAGAGCTTTCTGCTCAGCAGCAGGCAGCTGTGGCGTACCAAGCTCAGAAACAGACAGTTGTTGTGCACTAACTTCAGATATTGGTGACAGGGTTGTGCTGACTTCAGGGACAGGTGACAGCAGTGTGCAGCCCTCTGAAATGGGTGTCAGCAGCATGCTGAACTCAGGAACCAATGACAGTGGCTCGTTGAGCTCGGGAGCAGGCGTCAGTGGTGCGCTGAATATAGGAACAGGCGTCAGTGGTCCACCAGGCTCAGCAACACTCAGTGGAGACGCGCCGGTCTCAGAAACACACGGTGGAGACGCGCCAACCACAGGTGCCGCTGACTGAGGCGCACCGGCCTTAGGAGCTGACAGTTGAAGCACGCCAACCACAGGTGCTGCTGACTGAGGCGCTCCGGTCTCAGGAACCATTGATTTGAGCGCGCTGACCTCCAGAAGAGACGGCTGGGGCGCGCTGACTTCAGGATGAGATGGCTGGGATGCGCTGACCTCTGGAGCTGCTGGTGGGAGTGTGCTGATCACAGGAACAGAAGGTGCAGAGCGATCAGCGGCGAACCCAGACAGTGAGGGCCGATCAGCAGGAAACCCACACGATACAGGCTGGGCTGCAGAGAAGGAGTTCCTCCGCTTGCCACAGATTCCCCAATCCCTCCAGCGGATTGGGGTGACTGAGCCACCGGCCCATGAGACTGGAGACCTCGTTTGTAATCTCCTCTACTACCTCCAGGCTCGGGTACCACCTCCTCTTACTGTTTTCACCCGCTGAGTCCTCTTCTGAGGGCGTCTGTTTGTCCCTACGGGGCTTAAGGACAGACTCAACTGCGGTGTGATGTTGAGGCATATTTATTCAGAAAGAAAGAAACACTGCTCATGGGCAGAAACAGAAAATAAAGCCATAATGGCAGAACACAACATCGATAAACTTGGCAGATAATAAGTTCCAGATGTGTGGAGAGGATTGACGAAGATGCCCTCCTGAGGGTAGGGTGTGAGGTGTTTTTGCAGTGTTGGCAATGATTAGCAGACGAGACGCAGCCGTGAACAATTAACAACAAAGACCAATAGCGGGGAACAGGAATTAACTGAGGGCACTGTCATAATAAGGAAACACAAGCTACAAAGCAGGACAGGATAAGGGTGATAATAATACACAGAATAAACCACAACTAAAATCGAGGGCAGAATAACAATAATGACAACTGAAAGGAAACATAGCAAAGAGTGGGACATGTTTGCAAACATGTCCCCCCATGATACAAGTCTATTTTTGATGGTTGCCGGATACAATCCGCAAGGAAATCCTGTGGTATCTTGCGGTATTTATAGCCATTTGATCATTAAAAACGATTTAAGGATCGTCCGTTATTTTCTGAGGTCTACTCCTCCACCACTGTGTCAAAGAAGGTAAAAACTTGACTTAACATGCAAACACTTAATAGAATTAAAATTAACGGGCTACTTACGTTTTATTTAGAACCCAAAAATCCAGGTGGGGATCAGCTACATCACACTTCCTTGTTGTCATCACGTGATCGCGATCGGTTCATCTCGGTCACTCTCGGGTCTTTCTTGAGATCTTGCGTTATTTTATATACTTCTCACATGATCTTGTATTTCAAACTCTGTTTTCATCCATGCCACTGCAAAACACAAACGGAGTTGGTAGGGACAGACGCAAGAGTCCATCCGTACTGCATCTACAACGGACTGCATCTGGAGTCAGTGTAAATCCTGGGTTAGCGTTAACAGCGGAACCAGGAAGCTCGTGTTTATATTATTATTTTCTTTAGATTTCAGTCACCTAATAGACATCACTGTTTTCACCTGGTTCACCAATCCACAGTCATTAATACATCTCGTGTCATTCTGGCTTATTTTGTAATATTTTCACTGTGATGCTATATTGTTCGTACCGTTAGCACCACCAAGGCAGCTACCAGAAGCTAGCAGTGTAGCCAGTAGTCTGGGCTCATTCACAAAGTGTTTCTGTGCTTATTGTAATCCAGGGACTGATCATATCCTATCAACCACTGAAACCACACAACCCTGTCCACCAGTGATGCATCATTCTGTTTATTCTTTGAGACAAAATTACATTAGTTTGCTCAGGCTAAATGTTAGCTAGCCAACAAATATTAGCAATGGTGATGTAAAAGGGAGGGCGGAGTTGAATGTGGTCTGAGAGATTTAAAGAAACATGCACTGAAACCAGGTATTCTAAGAAGGGCTACAAAAGATGATACACAATTTTGGTGCATTACTTAAATAATTCAAGAAAATTCGACCAAAATTTGTCACAAACATTTCATCAACACACGTGAGCTGTTAAAATGTGTAATGCCCCCTTTAAAATCTTAAGTTAATGTAACTCCATGCTACCCACCTCTGCTGTTATTTCAGGATCCGAAGCAGATTGTGTCATGCATCGACTTCAGATACATCACAGATGTGCTCACGGAGGAGGAAGCCTTGGGTGAGGCTGTTTTATGACCTCTAACATATATAATGAAGAAAAGCATTTCAAGAAACCATCACTCTGTCCTCTTACTCAGACATTCTCAGAAAGGCGCAAGAGGATAAGCAAAAGAGAGGTGATTCACGTTAGAGTGAGATCATTCTACTGTGAAACACAATTTCTCATCATGTAACTATTGACCCTGTTGGACTCTTTTTCCCTGTGGTAGAGGACCAGATGCTGATGCAGGGATATCCTGCCTACACCACTTCCTGTGCTTGGCTGGGATACTCTGACCAGCAGCTCCAGCAGGTCTCTGTGCCATACAACAAACACACCATTTTTTTCTTGTTAATTTTAACAATTATCTTGTTTTTTATCAAAGCCACAGGTTGCAAACCCCTGTATTCTTGACCACGGACATCTAGGACTTTCACTGTTCTGGTCTCTTAGCAACAAGGGGCCGAGGAAAACAACAGTCATTATTGTATTGTGTACTACTAGCAAGGAGACTTATCAGGATAGTTTTTCATCTGTGTTGACAGCATTTGTGAAGATCCAAACAGGCTATCTTTGAGACAAGATAAATTACACTTTCAAGGTAATTCTTGAGTGTTTTCTGTGGTCTGTGGAGCTAAGTGCTGTACTATAAACAATGTCTGGGCCTGGTCGCTGCGGCTGATTCAAGGTGAGTGAGAGGGGAGCTCCACTGAATTAACTGTTTTTGCCATGAAATATGCCATGAAATTGCAGTGATGTAGGCTGTCATAACCACAGTTTGAAGAAAGACAAACCAGTGTGATTTTTTGAGCTGCCAAAGAGACATTTAGAGCCTGAATGAAGGGATACGTGGCTGAGTGCACAGATTAAATAAATGTATTCTCTTTAATCAGATATTTTTTCTTAATAAAATTACACTGAATTTAGGTGTCACAAAATAATCCGAACATAGAGTCCTGCTGTTTGAAGGGCTACAGAGTGTCCCATCCTCATTCTTCCTATGAATAGTACTCAGTCACTTATACCTTTGTTCAGGCTCTGAATGTGTGCTAGGCATTTGGTGCTAGGCATTTGTTTTCATCAGCTCTAATATAGCCGCCGCGTTACTACAGTGGTGTGAAAAAGCGTTTGCCCCCTTCGTGATTTCTCATTTTTTTGTATGTTTGTCACACTTAAATGTTTCAGATCATCAAACAAATTTAAATATTAGACAAAGATAACACAAATAAACACAAAATGCAGTTTTTAAATGATGGTGTTTATTATTAAGGGTAAAAAAAATACAAACCTACATGGCCCTGTGTGAAAAAGTGATTGCCCCCCTGTTAAAACATAAATTAACTGTGGTTTATCACATCTTTAGAAAGCTGAGTTCAATTTCTCTAGCCACACCCAAGCCTGATTACTGCCACACCTGTGCTCAATCAAGAAATCACTTAAATAGGACCTGTCTGACAAAGTGAAGTAGACCAAAAAGATCCTAAAAGCTAGATATCATGCTACGGTCCAAAGAAATTCAGGAAAAAATGAGAAACAAAGTAACCGAGATCTATCAGTCTGGAAAAGGTTATAAAGCCATTTCTAAAGCTTTGGGATGCCAGCGAACCACATTGACAGCCATTATCCACAAGTGGCGAAAACATGGAACAGTGGTGAACCTTCCCAGGAGTGGCCAACTGACCAAAATTACCCCAAGAGCGCAGCGACGACTCATCCAAAAGGTCACAAAAGACCCCACAACATCATCCAAAGAACTGCAGGCCTCACTTGCCTCAGTTAAGGTCAGTGTTCATGACTCCACCATAAGAAAGAGACTGGGCAAAAATGGCCTGCATGGCAGAGTTCCAAGACGAAAACCACTGCTGAGCAAAAAGAACATAAAGGCTGGTCTCTGTTTTGCCAGAACACATCTTGATCCCCAAGAATTTTGGGAAAATACTCTGTGGACTTACGAGACAAAAGCTGAACTTTTTGGAAGGTGTGTGTCCCATTACATCCGGCATAAAAGTAACCGCATTTCAGAAAAGGAACATCATACCAACAGTAAAATATAGTGGTAGTGTGATGGTCTGGGGCTGTTTTGCTGCATCAGGACCTGGAAGACTTACTGTGGGAAATGGAACCATGAATTCTGCTGTCTACCAAAAAATCCTGAAGGAGAATGTCTGGCCATTTGTTCGTGACCTCAAGCTGAAGCGCACTTGGGTTCTGCAGCAGGACAGTGATTCAAAACACACCAGTAAATCCACCTCTTAATGTAATGGCTTAAGAAAAACAAAATGAAGACTTTGGAGTGGCCTAGTCAAAGTCCTGACCTAAATCAGATTGAGATGCTGTGGCATGACCTTAAAAAGGTGGTTCATGCTCAAAAACCCTCCAATGTGGCTGAATTACAACAATTCTGCAAAGATGAGTGGGCCAAAATTCCTCCACAGTGCTGTAAAAGACTCATTGCCAGTTATCACAAACACTTGATTGCAGTTGTTGCTGCTATGGGTGGCCCAACCAGTTATTAGGTTTAGGGGACAATCACTTTTTCACACAGGGCCATGGAGGTTTGGATATTTTTTCCCCTTAATAATAAACACCTTTCTTTAAAAACTGCATTTTGTGTTTACTTGTGTTATCTTTAACTAGTGCATACCCGTGCATGCCCATAGAAATCCGTGCATGCCCATAGAGGGGATGCATTGGAACAGAATTCTTGCCAGTTACAGGACAGTTGGTATAGCAACACAGCACTAAGTGGCAGTCACACATGATGGCTTTTGTATGCAGCAAAACCTAAAAATCACACAAAATATGCCCTGCCATCTGGGGCTGTTTGCCCCTGCTTGTTACTTCTTCTCCTGCCTGTCTCACTGTTCTGTGTTATGTTGCTTACCTGTGTCTATATACTGTATACAGTATGTCTTGTAGGGAGTCGTGCTCTATGTGCCGTCATATAGACATCATCTGGTGGGTCTTCTTCGTTCAGACCACTGAAGGGTCTCCTCCTGTCTCAGACGGCTGTATTGTTCAGAGTCATGCCTGTGGCATACTAGTGGAACCTGAGGTGTTTCATGTTCATGGCATCCTTTCTGACGTGCAACAGTTCTCCTCATTCTATTGGTCTCCATCTGGTGGGTCTTCTTCTTCTTTGTTCAGACCACTGGTTGAGGGATAGGTGCATCGTAATTCCAGTTCATGGGCATGATCCTGAAAAAGTGGCTTTCAACCCTGTTCAGGAAGGCCCATGCATGCCTGTAGAAACCAAGAAACTGGAGCACCCGGAGAAAATCAGCGCTTTGCTTGGCATTTTACACATTTGTAGTGTAGACTGGCATTCGTCAAGGTAGGCATGGTGAGTCGTCCTATGATGCCTGAGTTCATAGGACACACTATGATCATGAGGCAGAGATCATAGGCCGTCCTATGATGTCCTAGAAACGTGCTTTAAAATCTGTCGTACCCTATGGTGATGAAGGGTGTCCTCCTGTCGCAGACGGGTGCGATGTACTGCTGGAACCTCAGGTGTTTCATCTTCATGGCATCTTTTCTGACATGCAGCAGTTATCATTCTATTGCTCTCCATCTGGTGAGTCTTTTTCTTCTTCTTCTTCGTTGAGACCATTGGTTGAGGGATAGGTGCGTCGTAATTCCAGTTCATGGACAGGATCGTGAAAATCATAAAGACACATGGTCTATATGACATCATAAAGACACATTTGTCTATGTGTCCTATGATACCTGAGTTCAAAGACACATGGTCTATGACATCATAAAGACACATTTGTCTGTGTGTCCTATAGGATGTCCAATGATGTTCAGGCAGAGATCATATGACGTAAAGACACGTAGGACACATTTGTCTATGTGTCATAGGATGTCCTATGATCTCTGTGGTCTATGTGACATCATAAAGACACATTTGTCTATGTGTCCTATGCACATAGACAAATCTGTGACATCATAAAGACAAATCGTCCTATGATCTCTGTGGTCTATGTGACATCATAAAGACACATTTGTCATCCTATGATGCCGGAGTTCATAGGACGTCCTATGATGTTCAGGCAGAGATCATAGGCCATCCTATGATGTCCTATGAAGTGTGACAGACACACAGATTTCTTGCTTTTATAGAGTGAATTATTATGAATTATTATTATTATTATTATTATTATTATAGAGTGAATAGAGCAAAGTCAAGAGTGATATTTAAATTTGTTTGATGATCTGAAACATTTAAGTGTGACAAACATACAAAAAAAAAATCAGGAAGGAGGCAAACACTTTTTGTTAGAATAATTTTGAGCTTAAATTATTCAAAGTCAAAAATCAGGCAGAAAGCTGAATTTATGTACATTTATTACAAAAATATAAGGAGTCACCCCAATGGCCACTTTGGGGGAAGAATTACAAAGCATGGCATTCAGACACGCTTAGAATCCCTAAAGGATCCATTCTTCTAAGTCTGATACGTATATATAGGTAGGAGAAAGTGTGACAGAGATCATCCTGCGCAGTTCGCCCCACACGGGACACGAACCCGCGACCTCTCAGTCAACTAACACACAGTTCGAGCATGGGAGACACAGCACGATCGCGCTGAGCTAAAGGTCCGACCGGTAGCTCAGCGCTACCATCTGGGGCTCACAGCACCACTTTTAACTAACTGAGGTCATCAGCGCAGTTCGCCCTACACAGGACGCGAACCCGCGACCTCACAGTTAACTGGTCAGAGACACGCACAGCACGATCGTGCTGAGCTAAAGGTCCGACCGGTAGCTCAGCGCTGCCGATACTGTATGAGGCTTTGGGAGGGAGGTTTACTAACGTTCTACGCCGAACAGCACTAGTTGGCATCCGTTACAAAAGCAGGGGGAGGATGGGATAAAAGGAGGAAAGGAGAGGGACAGACAGAACGTCCTGATAACTGAGCTTATCCAGGCGGACGTCACAGACACTCTGGTGACAAGAATGTAAATCTAACAGAACGTCCATAAAACACTAATCTATAAAGTGAGGAGTTCCTGTGCATTCCTGTGACCCAAAACAGGACATGTCAAAGAGATTATAATAAATGGCTTAGATCATTCCTTACGCAAATACTAACCTGTACTGATCCTCAGTCTGAACTCTCTGAAATTGCTCACAGAAACAGGCCAAGAATATATAAACTTATTCTATATGGAATGCACATATAAACATTAAACATAGCATATGAAAGGTATGATACTTCTCAAATATAAATACATTATTAATATCAATAATAATGTAGATAATATGGAATTTTTCTATCACTTTTTCACACCACTGTATATACGTGTAACATCACACCGCAGTCGAGAATTAGCCAATATGATGAAATGGTTTTTATAGACAGTTTTTTCTCCTTAAAGCTCTGCACAGCAGCTCTAAAAAGCGGATGGACCAGATTTAAGGTGAAGGTAGGCGCTGATCTAGAGGACGACATTCGCAGGTGCTGCCTCATCAGGAAGGTGATTGGACCCAATAACGTCCTGGTAGGTTTGTTACTGGGCCTTCCTCTTTCCGTACAGCATCAGAATGTAAAGGTGTATGAGTGAGTTCATGTTTCTGCTACAGATGATCGATGCAAACCAGAGATGGGATGTAGCTGAAGCAATCAGCTGGGTGTCCAGACTGGCTGAGGTCCAGCCGCTTTGGATCGAGGAGCCCACATCGCCAGATGACATCCTGGCTCACGCCACCATTTCTAAGGTGAAACAAAAGTGATGTTTTCCAAGCAGGTCATCTTCTTCTTCTAGCTATTCCCACATTCTGGTGGGGTTGCTGCAGCAGAGACCGATATATTTGCCATATTCATAGAGGTTGAAGCTGAGTTTTATGCTGGCTGCCCTTCCTGACACAACCCTGCCTGTTTAGCTGGGCTTGGGACCGGCACAGGAAGTACACTGACTGGCTTGTGCACCCCCTGTGGCTAGGCAACCAACATTTCCCTCCTCTGTTCCACTTATGTTGAGCACCAAGCTGGACAGCAGGAAGTTCCATTTTTATATGGTCTTTGGCGTGGCTCAGCTGGGACTTGAACCCACGACCTCCCGGTTGTGGGGTGAATGCTCTACCTCTAGGCTACCGCTCTGGTTGTTTTCCAAGCTTGTCATGTGTGTTAAAAGAGAGCATTTTATGTATGAGCAGTTTTGAGGTCTAACAGTACTACTTTGCACCTGGTTTCTATTAGATTTGTTTTTGTCTTTTTGTTTCATGTGTCTGTGAAGTCACCAGATACTGGAACATAATAAATCTCTGTGACTTTGACACAAAAACAAACAAATAAACAAAAAACACATGTATAGGAAAAGCTGAAAATTTGGGAGAAAAGTTACGTTTGGAATTGTTTTTGATATTCCAGAAAAATTGCAGATCTTAAGGGTAACATTATAAGATTATGAGAAAATTCACAAATTATTGAAGAAAAACACAAATTTCAGAGAACTATATGGCTGCAAACTGCAATCACTGGGTTCCAAACAGCTGTAGACTTCAAGGATTTATAGTATTTTTCCCAGCAGATTTTAAAACCTCAGGTTGTGCTACACCTTAGGTTTTAAAATGCACGAGGCATGTTGCTTTTCAGAAGAATAAGACTTCTTTGGGAAGATTTGAACCCGGTTCCTCCAACATACCAGATGAACACCTTAACCTACTACACCACACTAACTTTCTCACACACTAACAAAATGTTCCATTGACAAGACACAAAGGCTTATAGACGTTTCATGAAGATGATTTTTAGAACATAGAATTATCTGAAATTTGGTGATTGTGAAGGATACTGTTATGATTGTGAGTGTGAAGTTTCATCAAAGTTGGATCACTATATCAGTAGATAAGTCAGAAAATGCATCCCAAAGAGAAACTGTACACCTTCATTGGCCGATAAAATCACAACGGATTGACATTTTATGATCATTTTAACAACTTTTCATTATCAATATCTGTAGAGGATTCCTGTCCAATATGAAACAATTTGGGTGAATGACCTTTGAGGAGTTCATTTTAATCTCACACATTTTTGAAAATATGGTGGAGAGAACATTATTTTTAGGGTTGCAGAAGATTTCAGAGAATAGAATGATGAAAGAATTACGAGTCAATGCCCAACCATTCTTGAGATATTTGCAAAAATGTAAAATGGATTATCTCTGTGACCTGAAAGGATTAAGTGGATAAGAAAATGAATGGATGGATGGATGGAAAACTGATTATTATAGTACCACTTATTGGCGCAGGGCCTTGATTTTGGGTCTCTAAGTAATAGTGAGAATTCCTGATCTGACTGTAAAATTTCATGTTTCTATACCTTATGGAGTTTTTTTTCTTTTATTTTTACTGCACATGCCATTTTTAGTGAAGAAGAAGAGGTTTCAGACAGCTGTGCTGCTAAAGATTTACAAAAAAAAATGTCAAAAAATTATGACATAAATGGTTGTTTTATATTTCTCTTAAGGGTCAAGTTATTTATTTTAATTTCTTGAAAGAGCAGCGATTGATAACTCCCATAGTAGACTGAATTATTACCTTTGCCAAGGAATGGCTGAAGGTAACGTTTTTACTAGTCTGTTAGCAGGATTATGCAAAAACTACTGGATGGATTTTGATGAAATTTTCACCAGAGGTGGCCCTTGGCCTATGGATGAACCTGTTAAATTTTGGAGGTTATCTGAGACTGCATACCTCTGCCAAGGCCCTTGTTTGTTTTTTTTTGTTTGTTTTTTGTGCAGCAGGATTATACAAGAACTACTGGATGGATTTAGATGTAGTTTTCACCAGAGGTGGTCCTTGGGCTACAGATGAACCAGTTAGATTTTGGAGATGATCCAAGAGCGCATACCTCTGCCAAGGCCCTATTTGCTTGTAATGTGTTGGCTGGATTACTCAAAAAATTACTGAATGGATTTTGATGAAATTTTCATCAGAGGTGGTCCTTGGACCATGGATTAACCCATTACATTTTGGAGGTGATCCATGAGTGCATACCTCCACCAAGGCCCACATTCATAATGTACAGACAGATGGAGGTACAGACTGACAGAGGTACGTATGGACAAAAGGAAAGATGGACAGACAGAGCCTGGGCAGAAGTATGCACTCTCTGAGTGCCCTCTAGTTAATTTATGCCATCAGTGACTGTAGACATCTGTGTGTTGTTGCAGGCTCTAGCTCCATTGGGAATAGCTGTGGCAACAGGAGAGCAGGTCAGAGATCAGTTTCAATCTTATACACGTACGTATCATTGTAAATTTTTATTGGATCAGATTATTTGTTACAGTTATTAATTTCTGCAGTGCCAAAACAGGGTGATGTTTAAGCAGTTCCTCCAGGCCTCTGCGCTGCAGTTTGCCCAGATAGACAGCTGTCGGCTGGGCAGCGTCAATGAGAACCTGGCTGTGCTGCTAATGGCCCACAAGTTCAACGGTGCATGTTCAAACAAAAAAAAAAGACAGGAAGTAAACTGAATACACAACAGAGTGTAATCAAAGCTGCATTTTTTGTTCCATAGTGCCCGTGTGTCCCCACGCTGGAGGAGTCGGTCTCTGTGAACTCGTCCAGCATCTGATTCTGTTTGACTACATCTGCGTGTCTGCAGATCTTGAAAACCGGTAAGAGCAGAGGTTAAGGTAGTTTTAAATTGTTGCCGGTGCTACACAACCTTTTCGCTTCGTATTGTTCACTTCTCTCCTCAGCTTCATGAATCCCTCAACAAAATCTTAAACTTTAGAAGGATCACACTCCTCAGCCTCCCAGGGAAGGTCTATGCCAAGGTACTGGAGAGGAGAGTTTGGCCATTGGTCAAACTTCGGATTCAGGAGGAGCAATGTGGTATTTGGCCTGGCTGTGGCACATCGGACCAACTCTTTACCTTCGAGGGTTTGTGGGTGTTTGCCCAACCAGTTTACATGTGTTTTGTGGACTTGAAGGCATTCAACCGTGTCCCTCATGGTTTTTTGTGGGGAGGTGCTTTGGGAGTATGGGGTATCGGGCTTGTTGTTACGAGCTATCCGGTCTCTATATGACCGTTGTGAGAGTTTGGTGCGTATTGCCAACACTCGGTCGGACTCATTCCCAGTGAGTTAGACTCCACCAGGGCTGCCCTTCGTCACCAATCCTGTTCATAACTTTTATGGACAGGATTTCTAAGCGCAGCCAAGGATCGGAGGGTGTCATACTTGGTCACCACAGGATCTCATCTTTGTTGTTTGCAGATGATGTCCTGTTGGCTTCATCCAGCAATGACCTGCAGGTCTTACTGGGACAGTTTACTGTTGAGTGTGAAGTGGCTGGGATGAGAATCAGCACCTCCAAGTTTGAGTCCGTGGTCCTCAGCTGGAAAAAGGTGGATTGTCCTGTCCGGGTTGGGGACAAGCTCCTGTCCCAAGCGGAGGAGTTTAAGTATCTCAAGGTTTTATTCATGAGTGAGGGAAGAATGGAGCCAGTGATTGACAGACAGAATGGAGCAGCATCTGCAGTGATGTGGACGTTGTACCGGTCTGTCGTGGTGAAGAGAGAGCTGAGCTCTAAGGCAAAGCTGTCGATTTACCGGTAAATCTACGTTCCTACCCTCACCTATGGTCATGAGCTTTGGGTAATGACTGAAAGAATGAGATTGTGAATAAAAGTGGCTGAAATGAGCTTTCTCTGTAGGATTGCTGGACTCACCCTTAG
Organism: Pholidichthys leucotaenia; assembly: GCA_020510985.1. NCBI lineage: Eukaryota > Metazoa > Chordata > Actinopteri > Cichliformes > Pholidichthyidae > Pholidichthys > Pholidichthys leucotaenia. The sequence goes on from CM035844.1 coordinate 205,004,884, forward strand.
AGATAGGGCGAGGAGCTCAGTCATCCGGGAGAGGCTCAGAGTAGAACCGCTGCTCCTCCACATTGAAAGGAGTCAGTTGTGGTGGTTTGGGTATCTAATCAGGATAATAATAATAATAATAACAATAATAATGTTTATTTATAGAGCACTTTTCAGACAGAGTCACAAAGTGCTTAACATGGTAAAACACAAAATAAAAACACAGGCACATAAAACAGTAAAAAAAAAAAACGAAGAAGACCGTAAAAGCACATAAAAAATACAATCAACACATGCCAGGCTAAAAAGGTGGGTCTTTAGTTGCTTCTTAAAAACATCAATGGAAGGTGCAGATCTAAGTTCAAAAGGTAAGGAGTTCCACAGTCTGGGAGCAACAGCAGCAAAAGCTCTGTCGCCTTTGGTTCTGAGCCTAGTGCTAGGGACTACCAATAGATTCTGATGAGGAGACCTGAGAGACCTGCTGGGCTGGTGTAGATGGAGCAGGTCACTAATATAAAAAGGCGCCTCTTCATGAATGGCTTTGTAAGTAAGAACAAGAACTTTAAAATCAACTCTAATTTACAGGAAGCCAATGCAAGAAGGCCAAAACAGGAGTGATATGACAGAATCTACTGGACCTAGTTAGTTATCTAGCAGCAGAGTTCTGGACTAACTGTAGGCGGTGTAAAACGGATTTGCTAAGACATGTGAAAAGAGCATTACAGTAGTCCAAACGTGAAGAAACAAAGGCATGAATAATGATTTCTAACTTACTGTAGGAAACCATTGACCTAATTTTGGATATATTTCTAAGGTGGAAAAAACAACTCCGGGTCAGAGATTTGACATGCTGATCAAAACTCATCGAATAATCGAAAATGACACCAAGATTTTTTAGATTAGACCGTACATTAGAGCTTAATGAACCAATGCTATTAACTGTCTTAGGAATTAGATTATCAGGTGCTACAATAAGGACTTCAGTTTTATCAGCATTAAAACCTCGCACTTGAGGTGTTTCGGGCACATCCCACTGGGAGGAGATCCTGGGGCAGACCCAGGACTCGCTGGAGAGACTACGTTTCCCAGCTGGCCTGGGAATGCCTTGGTATCCTCTCTGAAGGGCTTCTCTACTTGAACTGCTGCCTCCATGACCCAGACCTCTGGAAAAGCAGTAGAAGATGGATGGTGTCCATACTTATCAGTTGGGTTATACTGTATTTATTGCCACAGTAACTTCTTCATTAATTTTACCATTCTCCCCAGTATGTGTGAATATGTCGACCACCTCCATGAACACTTCAGCAGTCCAGTGGTGATTCAGAACGCCCACTACATGCCCCCAAAGGTAAACATGAATTACATAATACATGCTACAATGCGTAATAACTAAACAAGTTGACTTGTTCATTGTATCTCTGTATAACTGTCTCATTGTTTCAGGATCCCGGCTATTCATGCGAGATGCTGGAGACATCAGTGAGAAGATACCAGTACCCTGAAGGAGAAGTTTGGAAGCAGCACACAGAAAAATAAGGACTCAACTTGATTTTAACTCTCGTGTGTCTAACTGAAATGAGAAAACTCATTTCTCTTTAACTCTGCCACTCACTGCAGATTCCTGCCCTCACCAACCATATTCTGAGGCTTCTTCCAATTATAAGACAAGCCTTCATTTGTCCCACAATGGGGAAATTCCAGGACTGCAGCAGCACAGGGATAGCAGCACTCAGTTAGTCAAAGCAGTAAATAAATATACATATGTACAGTTATATACACAGTGCTGGGGAATTGCAGCTAAATGGTATCAACAGCATTAGTTAGTTAAATTACCCAGCAAAATATAAATATGGACCCAGACAGTATATTTCACATTTGAATGAACAGTGTTGTTGCCACCCTCAATAATAATAATTGTCTTAGTTGTGTATTGGAGGGGTTGATCTCTATTGTGCAAAGTTGTGACATTTAATACAGTCTCGATGAGCAGCACCGGTTAGATTATAAAGTCTGACAGCAGCAGGTAGGAGGACCTGTGGAGCCTCTCTGCAGGTCTACTGCCAGTCACTTGTTTTTGTAAAGTTCTATTTAATCTTATCACAAACAGAAAAAATACTCAATTCAACAACTCTTTGCTTATATAAGAACTTTAATATATATATTTATATATACAGTGGTACATATGAAAAAAATTTTGCCACCTCTTGACAAACAGCATGTTGTGGTTATTTAATCCCACAGAGACGGTATATCTTTTTAATTAAAAAAAAAGCTATTTGTCAAGGAGGATGGGCAGGCATTTTTGCATATCACCATATGAGAATACAGTAACAGACATAACACATTATCAGCAGATGAATTCACACAGCCATCTTCATCTTGATGATGGGATGTGGGTTGTAGTCACAGATCTCAAAGTCCTCAGTTCGGAAATCATCGATTTTCTCTATGTTTCTCAGGATCTTCAGTTTGGGGAAAGGTCGGATCTCCCTCTGGAGCTGCACATTAAAAAAAAACCCACAATGTTGGAAGTTAGACATGCAAGACAAAACACGTTAAAACTAAAACATTGTCCAACCAGCCTACCTGTTCTTTGAGAGGTTCAATATGGTTGACGTAGACATGAGCATCTCCCAGAGTGTGAACAAAGTCGCCAGGCTGAGGAGATTAAAAAAAGAAAGTCAGGTGAGGTTACTGACGATAGAACAAAATTAAAATGAGGTTTATTTTAACCTCTGCCGCCAGTTATGACAGCAGGTCTTCAGTGCTAATTCAGCTGGGTTTGAAGATGCGCTTTCAGGTGAATGATCATGTGACTACAGCCGCTACCAGGCAACAGCTTTTGTTTTTTTGGTTTTTTTTTTAATTGTGGTGAAGATGAGTAACCACCTAATCCATACAGCATCAAATTGACAGATACTGATGAGCCAATGGGATTTAAACATGAGAGATATGCAAAACGTGTAAATGTTTGTAGTTTTTATTCAGAACTTCTACAACCAACATGTTTGAAATGAATCTGAACAAGCAGAACAATGTTTTTTGTTAATCTGCTTGTTTTATTGTGTATATGTTGTGGAGATAGCTAGCTGCTGCTAACTATTAACTGCTAGCTTTGTAATCAAGCCTTTGTCATTTTGCTAATGTAGTCTTTACTGCAGCTTCTCTGGGTTATGTCCATTATAACAAAAGTATTTGAGAGTTATTCGGTCAAGTGTTGGACAGTCTGATTATATGATGAAACAGTTTTAAGTGTTGTACAGTTTTGGTGAGAACTAATTAGTGTGTGCCAGTGTTAGGATCAGAATAGCAAAAACAACAGGTGAGGATGTAGGCAATGCGTTTCAGTCACTGTTTTTTTTTTGGGGGGGGGGGGTGCCATCACTAATCACTGCTCAAGCATTGTGTGCAGGTTATTGCCACGTTTGTGCAAGATTCAACACAATAATTAGCCTTATTTTTTTAGGACTTCCACAGCATTCATGCTATACAATAAAACACTGGTCAGTATTCCGTTAACCATTTGTATTTAGGTCATCACAAACGTGTCTATAAAAAGGTACAACTGACTCAGTTTGACATCAGCTGTAACACGTTACCTTGAGTCCCGTGATGTGTGCGATCATATAGGTCAACAGTGCATAGCTGGCAATGTTGAAGGGCACACCCAGGCCCATATCTGCCGACCGCTGGTACAGCTGACACGACAGCTCGCCGTTGCACACGTAGAACTGGCAGAGGGCGTGGCAGGGGGGCAGAGCCATGAGGGGCAGGTCTGTAACACGATAAAACAATTACTGACTACACAGAAGTGATAGGACTTCACTATCATGAAGAGGTATAGGGCAGTGGTCTGGAACCTCCACTATACAAGGAGCCATTTTGGGGCAAAAATCTGCAGTGCCACAAAACATTTGAGCCTAAAAAATAAAAGCAAAAACAGCAGATGTATAAAGGGTCCTTAATATCAAATCCACTGAATGCAGACTTTTGGATTTTTCAGTCTAATCTGGATGATGCAAAATCTCTTGCTACAAAAAACTTCTCAGAGGGTGAGTAGCATGTTGGCTAACTACATAAATGTTATCATGATAACGGGACATAGCTGTTTTTCCTCCATTATTTGGGACATTTTCTTCTAAATTCGCCACCTCTCATTTTCAAAAATTTTTGGACAGTTTCTCTCAAATGTTTCTCTCCTCTCAAATTTGTATGCGTTTGTCATAACCACAGATTATAACATACCTGCAAACTAGTCGCTTTTCAGCAAAAATCACCAAAATTAATCCCAAATATGTCACTCATGTGAATCATGTAGATCCAAAGAGTATATTTTTTTTTTTCTTGGGGGGGGGGGGGGCAGTTTCTCTGAAATGGAGCTTTCAGAAACAACGGGGATAATCATCTCATAATAAAACATCTATGGTGGAACGCATCACGCTTCGTCATTTGGCCAATCACAATCAAGATGACCGCATCGCCTTCTTTCCAAACTTTTGCTGTTGTTACTTCGTTGGATGGATTATCAGCGGGAGTTTGGAAGTAAGTGTCGCCATCTGCCTTCCGACGGTATATGCTGTGTAACTTAATGTCAATAAAGTGTGTCGTGATCCTTTTCTCTGACGGCACATTTTCCAACATGTTTATAATGGAAAGCTCGTCTGCTTGTTAAGGGGTCAATTAACGGTCATTTTACTCATTTTATTTTTTAAATTATTGTGTACTGCAGGGGTCACGAACTGGCGGACTCCAGTCCAGACCCCGAAGTGTTCTGATACAATTCAAAAAAAAAAAAAAAAAAAAAATTCCTACTGTTTTGACAAAAAAACGGAAGTCAAACGCCACGACAGCCGCTGCCGACCACAGGCGCCTGCAATCTGGCTTCAATAATCAGGACACCCACGCCACACCACACCACGGACAGAGCGGTCCTCACAAAATGCTAAAATCCAATCAGACAGTGGGTAAGGTTTGTTTCCAATTTTCAAATCTAATATTTATAGGTTTAACATTCTCTGTATTTTGACTTTGGGACAATTTTACTCGTTTATTTAACCGTGCAAGTCATGATGAAAATATTCTTATTTACAATAGCAGCCTGGCACAAGGCAAAGCCGTTTGAGGAAGGGAAATGTTGACACGCAGCTGACTGAGGAAAAACGGTGCCAAAACAATGCAAATAAAAAAAAAAAAATCAAATTTCACTTTCACAATAAATTTCACTTTCAAAAATTTCAAAACTGGTTTTCTACACTGTTATAGTATGAATTCATAAATGTCACAAACTACATTTCTTGTGTATTCAGTACTATATATAAAACTTTAAAAACAGCATAATTTTAGTTTTAGTGATTAAACTGCTGTTGTGGCTCTCAACTAATTCAATTTTAGTCAAAGAGGGGCAAAGTGGCTCTATGGTTCGCAAAGTTTGCAAACCCCTGGCCTACAATTTGACTCAGTTCTAATAATTTTGGGAAGGCCGTCTCCGCTGCATCCCATTATCTGATTCCAACGTGCCCGAGGGTCCCCCGGGTAGAACAGGTAGCTCGCCAAAAAAAGCATTCAACACTAAATAAAAATATAAAAAAATAGTAATAGTAAAAAAATATAGTCATATTACATTTTTTTTAGGCGGAGCTGAAAATTATAGTTATATAGTTTTTTTTCCCTGTCTTCTAGCTGAGTTTACTCTGAAACAGTACGCTTGATAATGATCCTGACACTTCTACAGCAATCTCTTACCTTTCTTTTGAACCCAAATTTATTGAGAAAAACATTTTTATTCATGAAATAGAAGCTTGTAGGCTTAGCTGTTCATATAGAAGAGCAGAGTGAGAGCGCCATTCGGGTTAATTGTGACCAGGCGTGACTCGACACGAATATTCAGATCCAGTAAAAGCAGTCTAGTAACACCCAAGATATGACCCATGTTCCGCATTCAAAACTCGAGTTACATAGTCATGTGAAAAAATTAGGACACCCCATTAAATATTCAGTTCTTTAATAAATGTTCACATATTTGTGTCTAACCTTGTTTTTCTTTTTATTTGCATTTTTTAACATTCATTTTAGCCATTTTAAGTGGAAATGAATGTGGGGGTGTCCTAATTTATTCCTCACTATTTGTTTAGAATTACATTTTACAGAAAATTTGAAAAAAAAAAATCTTTAATTCATTTTTAATTGTTTAGTTGTATTACATGAATCTCCCAGTATTTTTAACGTTGATATTAAATATCCATATGTCCAAATATGTAAAAAGTGAAAGTAGTCATTGTGTAAAACTGTGTTTCACTATTTTATAGAATATTTACAGATTAATTTTATTGCAGCATTAAAATGTAGCATTGAAAAGATTAGTTTTAAGTGTTAAGTGTGTTAAATGCTGTTAATGTGCTTTGTTATCTGAAGCAAGTGCGGTCTTTCCCCTTGATGTTCTTCTCAGCGTACACCAGAATGCTTAACTTGTGTGGTCTATATTAATCATATATCCCATAACCTACATATGTATAAGCATGTGAGAATGTTTGGTGATTACATATGATTGACTCATCTGAGGCGACCCAGGCAGACGCCGGCGCCCATGCAGACAGGGGAACAGATGGACGACGTTCCCCCACGGCAGAAGCTATAGAGGGGGCTCAACCGAGCACCAGCTCCGCCGCGAGAGCCGAAGGAAGGCACTCTCACCCTGCGGACACATCAGGGACGGCCCACACAAGCGCCGTCACCGTCAAGCTGCCGGACTTCTGGCAGGAAGACCCGAGTTCGTGGTTTCAGCAAGCTGAGGCTCAGTTTGCACTGGCGGGCATAACTGCTGACGACACAAAATTTTATCACATCGTCGCCAAACTCGACGCTGCCACTTCGAGATGTGCGCGGAGCATAATCCAGCGGCCGCCGGCCCAGAACAAATATAGAGAACTGAAGGCGACCATCGTGGAGAATTTCGTCCCCTCTGCCGAGGAGAGAGCCGAGAGGATCCTGGCGATCTACGGCCACAGAGGATGCAGACCCAAGGCCCTCATGGAGGACATGCTGCAGCTCAAGGAAGAGGACAATGACAACTTCCTCTTCCAATTTATATTCCTCAGTACTCTGCCGCCACACATGAGAGGGACGCTTGCCAACATGCGATGCAGCACCCAGCAAGACTTCCGCACGCTGGCTCGCGAAGCGCAGCGACTCGTCAACGCCTGCAGTGAACAGACAGCCACAGTAGCATCCGCAGACCTCAGCGCCGATGTCCAGAGCAACGGGGAGCCACAAACCACTAAGCAGAGCCCGCCCACCACGGCAGCGACACGGCCAAGACGTAACAGACGGAGCGACGTCTGTTATTACCACCACCGCTTCGCCGAGAAGGCTTACAAATGCGTTCCCCCCTGCAAATTCATGAGTTCGGGAAACGCCAAAGCCGAGAACCGTTAACGGCGGCGGTTCTCGGTGAAAAAAACAAGCTTCTCTATGTGACGGACGGACACACCGGCAAGCAGTTCCTAATTGACACTGGAGCTCAACTGAGTTTTATCATGCCCTCCCACGCAGACCGGGCCATGGGCCCCCGGGGCAATGGAGCGATGGCAGCCAACGGCTCCATCATCGACACTTATGGTGAAAGGAACCTGCCCCTCTGCATTCATGGCCGCAACTACAGATGGACATTTGTTGTAGCGGCGGTGAGTTTTAACTTGTTGGGCGCGGATTTTTTGTGTGCACATGGGTTATTAGTTGATCTAGCAAACAGACGCTTGGTTAATGCACTGTCATTTGCTTCTATTCCCTGCTCAGCTCAAGTTTCTCCACCACCCATGCAGGCCAGCGTCACTACAGCAGGAGGTAAGTTTGATCATCTCCTCACCCAATTTCCAGCACTCACAATTCCCAAATTCTCAGCTACAGTGGCTAAGCACGGGGTCGAACACTTTATTCCCACAACGGGCCCACCCGTATTCGCCAAAGCTCGGCGCTTAGACGCGACCAAGCTCGCCATAGCTCGGGACGAGTTTACCACCCTTGAAAAACTAGGCATTATCAGACGCTCAGAAAGCCCCTGGGCATCACCACTACACATGGTCCCGAAATCCGACGGTTCTTGGAGACCGTGCGGCGATTACCGCAGATTAAACAATGCGACAGCGCATGACCGCTACCCAATTCCTCACATCCAAGATTTTTCACTACATCTGGCGGGTGCGTGCATTTTTTCTAAAATAGACCTGGTCCGTGGTTATCACCAAGCCCCCGTTCAAGCAGAAGACATTCCTAAAACAGCTGTAATAACCCCCTTCGGTCTTTTTGAATTTTTGCGGATGCCTTTTGGCCTCAAAGGCGCTGTTCAAACCTTTCAGCGGATGATGGACGCGGTATTACGCGTCCTCCCTTTCGTGTTCGTCTACCTCGACGATATGCTGGTAGCCAGCTCGTCGGAGGAAGAACACGAACAGCATCTCACTATGGTTTTTCAAAGACTAGAAGAGCACGGGTTAATAATCAATCCAGCCAAATGCAAATTCGGCGTGTCACAAATTGATTTTTTGGGACACAGAGTTTCACCGAAGGGGGCAGTCCCACTGCCAGACAAAGTTCGCGCAGTAAAAAGTTTTCCACGGCCACAAACGGTCAAATCGCTGCAAGAATTTTTGGGAATGGTTAATTTTTACAACCGTTTCCTCCCCCGCGCAGCTCAGCTCATGCAGCCCCTATATGACGCGCTCAGAAAACAAAAACCTTCCAACGCGGTCGAATGGACCCCGGAGCACGAACGCGCCTTCGTGGAAGTAAAAAGTGCCCTAGCTAATGCCACATTGTTGGTTCACCCTCATCCCTTGGCCCGCATTGCGCTAACCACAGACGCTTCAGACCTGGCCATAGGGGCGGTTGTAGAGCAACATGTTGGCGGAACCTGGCAACCTTTGGCATTTTTCAGCAAATCGCTAAACCAAACTGAACGTAAATACAGCACTTTTAACAGGGAGCTGCTAGCGCTTCATTTATCCATCCGCCACTTCCAGTTCTGGTTGGAGGGGCGGCGTTTCACGGCTTTTGTAGACCACAAACCGCTCACCTTTGCGATGGCTAAAATTTCCGAACCGTGGTCAGGCAGGCAACAAAGACAGCTAGCTGCAATTTCAGAGTTCACCACAGACATTCGACATGTGGCAGGCAAACTTAACGTGGTAGCAGACTGCCTCTCTCGCACTGTGACATCGCCAGAGCGCGAGGAGACAGATTATACTACCTCAGCCGCAGAACTCTTCGCCAACGCGGACACATACGCGGCCCCAATCCACGTAGGGATAGATTACGCAGCCATGGCGGAGGAGCAAAGTAGTGACGCAGACGTGCGCGCACTCCTGTCTGGACCAACAGGGTTAAGGCTGGAGGAAAGGGGTTTACGCGACGGTGTACCCCCCCTAATATGCGACATCTCAACCGGACGACCTCGCCCGGTAGTCCCAGCTGCATGGCGCCGCCGTATTTTCGACTCAATTCACTCCCTCGCGCACCCGGGTGTGCGCGCTTCGGTTAAAATGGTCGCCGAAAAGTTTGTGTGGCCCGGCCTGCGCAAAAACGTAAAAGAATGGGCAAAGACTTGCATGTCTTGTCAGCGCGCCAAAATACACAAACACACAAAAGCCCCTCTAGAGCCTTTTCCAATCCCAGCTAGAAGGTTCGACCACGTTCATGTCGACCTCGTGGGACCACTACCTTCCTCCCAAGGTTTCACACATCTGTTAACAATGATAGACCGTACTACGCGCTGGCCTGAGGCGGTCCCTCTGGCGTCAACTACAGCGGAGGAAGTCGCTCGCGTTTTTTTGACAAACTGGGTGGCACGTTTCGGCGTCCCATCGGACATCACATCCGATAGGGGGCCTCAATTTGTCTCGGAGCTTTGGTCAGCCATGGCCAGCAGCTTAGGAGCGACAATTCACCGCACCACCGCTTATCACCCTCAGGCTAATGGGTTACGCGAGCATTTTCACAGATCTTTAAAGGCCGCCCTCAGAGCCTCACTGACGGATACAAATTGGGTAAATAAACTTCCCTGGGTTTTATTGGGGTTGCGTGCTGCGCCTAAAGAGGATCTAGACGCCTCCCCAGCAGAATTAGTTTTTGCACAACCTCTCAGGCTCCCAGGTGAATTTTTACCAGAGAACCCAGAGCCAGGGCATCTTCCAGCCCCGAGGCTTTTAGGCAGCAACGGACCTGACACTCTCCCCGGGCCGGCACATCACTCTTTTCCACGGGTTTTTGTCCCCCAAGCTTTAAAAAACGCTGAATTCATTTTTGTTAGGCATGAAGCTTTAAAACCAACCCTCCGTCCACCATACGATGGACCTTTCAGAGTGCTGGAACCTGGTGATAAGCATTTTGTGCTTGATTTAGGGGACAGAAAAGAAACAGTCAGCAATGACAGACTTAAACCTGCCTTCTTGTTGAGAGACGAACCTGCACAGTTGGCGAGAGCACCTCGGCGGGGTAGACCCCCCAAGAGAAAAGACTCAGCCCCCCCTGCAGGGAACAAATAATCACTCTCCTCCCCAAGCTGCAGATTCCTTACAGGAAGGTCCCACCGGGACGCCCAAGCGGACCCACAGCAGATTCAGGAGAAGATTAAAACCCAGACGGCACAGAGACTGATGCAAACTACTCAAAAGTTGTTCACTAATTGTGCTGTAACAGTTTAGGACTGATTTGTGATATTACTACGCTGTTATGATTACCACTGAATTCTCTACAGGAGCATAGCTGCTGGAAAGTTTCTTCCTTGTCAAGGTGTAGCAGTTAGTATGTCATAATAATTATCTTAAACTGTGAATTTTTCTATTGTCCTTTTCTTAGTCGTTTGGGGGGGGCTGTGGTCTATATTAATCATATATCCCATAACCTACATATGTATAAGCATGTGAGAATGTTTGGTGATTACATATGTAAAGCGACTTCACACCTCAGAACAGGACAAAGAGGTCTCAACCGCCAGCGGAGATCAAAGAGCATCCAAGGCGCTGCGGTGGAGACCAGATCGATCGCCCTGACCTCCCAGGGCCAGGTGGAGGGATACGAAGACAAAGGAGGGGGATTAAGATAATGCGGGATGTCAGCTTTGATATGCATGTCTTTTGTTATGTGTAGGTATAAGTATGTAGAGCTGAATGTGTTCTTCCTCTGTTCTACTTCTGCTTCTGCACTGAGATGAGACTTGTTAGAGGAGCGAAGCTGATAATAAACTTTGGTTTATAAGTCACATCGCCTCGTTATTCCAAGCTCTTCTACAACTTGCATGTTAAAATCAATACATTTTTCGGGGGGGGGGGGGGGGGGGGCAGATCCCTCTACACGAGTTTAGTTCGTCACTTTTTCAGCCCTTCTGAGTTTGCAGGTATGTCACTGACTGAAAAATGGTGTGTTTGTAGGTTTTAACTGTGTGAAATAAGTCTACTGGTCACATAACTATCAAAAAAATTTCAAAACAGTCAATTCTCTTAAAAAACAAACAAACAAACAGCCTTTATTTTTCTCTCCCAAAAAACACCAGAAACGTTTTTGACTCATCTGGGTAAATCATCAAGTCTAGGAAAAAAGAAAAAAAAACACCACCATCCGAAAGGCCCACCCACTGCTCTATTATTGGCCCGCCTAGCCAATAATCAGTCATGTAAATGGAAGGGTTACTAAAGGTAGCCTGCTAAAGGTAGCCCCTGAGCTATTAGCCCCCAAGCTAACATTGGTACCAAGAAGCTCAAACCAAGCGCGGCTTATATTGTTATTTTCTTCAGATCTTAGTCACCCTAATAACCATCCCTGTTACCACCTGGTTCACCAGTCTACGGTCCACAATATACCTCGTGTCACATGCCCATCTCCCAGTGGTTTCGCCGTGATTCCACAGCAGGTCACCGTCATCGGCAACCGCCTACACCTCGACCCGAGGCTGCTGGCTCTCACAGCCAGCTCCTCCACCATCCTCCGGGGCTCCGTGGCGACTCCGGTCTACTCTCGCGGGCAACGTAGAGAGACCACTTCGTGATGCGACATCCCCCAGCTGGCCGTGGGAGAGGAGTGGAGTCCCGCAGAGCGAGACACTGCCCTTTGCCCGTGGCTTGGCAAGCAGCCTAGGGTTGCAGCGGATGGGTGGGTTGTCCGGTGCTGGCAATTGGTTGTGGCATCCCGGTGAGGTTGTTGGGAGATGGGCTGGAGTGACACGAGATGCACAAATCGACTGTGGAGCAGTGAACCTGCGCTGCTCATCCAAGCTAGAAGAAGGCTAGAAGCTAGTCAGCTAATGGTTAACTGACGTAAGAGGGAGGGCGGAGTTCAAGAGGTGAAGGATGTTTCTTAAAGTGACAGGCTGTAAATCAGAACATTTCAAGAAAGCCAGGAAAATACAAAACAAATCTGCTTCAATAATTAAAAAATTAAAGAAAATGTGAACAAAATATGTCAAACACTTCATTAAGACACGTGTGAGCTGTTAAAATGTGGGAAAAGTGCAGTCAGTGACCCCTTTAAGGGTCAGACGGCCGCCTCACCTTTGGGGTTCCAGGCACACATGATGATGCGTCGGTCCTCTGGGTTTTTCTTGATGGTGTCGATGACGCTCTGGAGCTGGTCAACACCTTGTCCTGTGTAATCTGATTAAATAAAAACAAACCAGAACTATTACGCTCATGTCAGCTTCATCCAGCAGAGGAATTAGCAACTTCTACTATGGAAAGAGAGTGATTTTGGTTCTTTTTTTGGCCAAATTTTTTTGGGGGGAGAACGCCAGAAAATACGCACTCCTGAACAAAAGCTTGAGGCTAGGGGAAAAATGACAAATATTCACATTTCATGTTGGTGGATCATAACCAGGCTGTAAGTAGAACCTCAAGATGCAAAAAGGAGAAACAGGAGCAAGAGACAAAAAATAGAGTAGAAAATTTACTGGAAACTGCATTTAAACTCAAACAGGCTGTTCATCAGCTGATCAGGCTGGAGGGAACGTTATGGTGAAGATGGCTTCACGAAGGACATCCACAGCTTGGAACTGACGTCCATTTTTACAAACTTCCCTTGCCGTCCATCCTCAAATGTTCTCAGTAGGATGTAGGTCAGGGGAACACGCAGGACGGTCCAAAAGAGCATCATTTTTCTCCAGGAAGAAGTCCTTCGTCAGGCGGGCCTTGTGAACTGCAACGTTGTCCTGCTGAAAGACCCAGTCATTACCGCACAGACAGGTGCCCTCAATAAGAAGGACGCCCGCTGCAACATCTCCACATAGCCAGCCGGCATCTGACGCCCCCGCACAACCTGCAGCGCCATCGTTCCATCGAAGGAAAAAGCACCCCAGATCATGATGGAGCATCCTTCACTGTGCTGCGTAGAAAACACCTAAGTGGGATCTTCTTGTCATGCCAGTAATGTTGGAAACCATCAAGACCGTCCAACTTACATTTTTTTCCTCAGAGACAAAAACTTTCTTCCACCTTTCAATGTCCCATGTTTGGTGCTCCCTTGCAAAGTCCATACGGTCAAGTTTGTCTCTTGCTCCAGTTTCTTCTTTTTGCATTTTGAAGCTCTACTTACAACCTGGTTATGATCCACCAGCGCAAAACGCCAACACTTTTAATTTTTCCCCTGGTCTTAAGAGTTTGTTCAGGGTTGCATTTCAGCCTTAAACTGAATGTAAAACAGCAAAGTTACAAGCAATGTATCAGTTGGCCTGTCTATATAAGTAGCAAGTTTTTTCCTCTTACAATGTCTTTTTCTGTCATAAATGTGGAACTCTGCTCATAACTGGGGGAACTGATATGAATCTCGAGTTGCTGACAGCTGGTGGGAATGTTTGAAAAGTTGGACAAGTCTTGGTCAGTTGTTATAACTTGTCTGAGAAACAGCGTTGTGTAGACCATCCCTGAGAGATCCCACGGCAATCAGATCTCAACTCAGGAGACGCATGTTACCAGGTGCAAACGTATGTGGTCACCTGCTCTGATCAAATTTCAAATTAAAAACATAACATCAGGTTTAAACGTGGCTACTGTGTACCTGTGTGGTTGTCTTTATACTCTGCACCAAAGTGCCTCCACTGGAAACCGTAAACGGGCCCCAGGTCTCCCTCCTCTCTATCTGTGAACCCGAGGTTGTCCAGGAAGTCCCGGCACCCGTTGGCATCCCAAATCTTCACGCCTTTGGCCGACAGCTCATTGGAGTTTGTTGACCCCTGTGGCACATAAAAAAAAACATCAGATCATTACGAAATAACATCCTTTACGAGTTTTAATGCTCCACGTGGACAAGTCAGTCTCACCCTGATGAACCACAGCAGTTCCTCCAGGATGCCCTTCCAGAACACCTTCTTAGTCGTCAGCAAGGGAAACTGGTCTGTCGGTCAGATTACAAAACTGATTAAATCTAGGGTGATTTCATCATGACATGTCAGGTTTTTTCTCCTCCTTCCGTTCGATACTGCAATAATGTTTCAATAGATTTATTGTAAGAGAAATTGAAAATTTTTACAACTACTGTAGTTGAATAAATACAACAGTAAAACAAGCTGAAGTGTAGCAGGTGTTTCTGTGTACTTCACAGAACTGGAGAAAGCAGTAGTGATAAATTTACATTGAAGAGGATACCCGATGTAGTGCTGAGTGATTAATAGAAAAATAACCAAAAATCGATATTCAGACCCTAGAACCGACCCAATTATGCTCATGTCAGTGATTCTAATTTTTATCTCCCTCTTTTGATAGCATTTATCATAAGTTCCCATATATATGCTTTATTAAATTCAGTATGAAATAATAGTGCTGCGTGACATAGCAGCGCAGCAATGTGGTACAAACAAGTCAGTCAGTCACTCATGCCCGTTATGCCTCCTGGCATGTAGGGTGGCAACAAACGATCTCCACTCCTGCTTGTTCTGGGCTAGCCGCTGCACCGTCCCCCAGGTGAGGTTCAGAGTCATGAGCTCGATCGCCACAGTCCATCGCCAGGTGTTCGTGGGCCCTCCCCCTTTGCGTTACCCTTTGGGCATCCAGTGTAGGGCTGTTCGGGTGATGCTTCCCTGTTCTCTTCTCATGATGTGACCGATCCATTTTTTTCTATTTTAATTTTTCCTCAGAATTTGGGGAGTTTAATTTTTATTCACTAAAATCAGACAGCAGGAAATGAAGCTGAATATCTGACTATGAAATCCCAAGACAGAATACCAATGTAGTAGGGCTGCAACTAACCATTATTTCATACCTGCCAACTTTTCAAACCTGAAAAGCCTAGTAGCTAGCCGGGGTCCAGGGGCCGATGCTAATGCTAATAATGCTAATGCTAATAATAATAATGCTAATATTTGCCAAACAAATATTAGCATTAAATCTAGTTAAATGTAGCTAACAACCTCATATTTCTTCAACTTTCAAACCTGAAAAGCCTAGTAGCTAGCCGGGGTCCAGGGGCCATAGGCCCCCGTAGGGCCAGGACAAAGTCCTGGTGGGGGGTTCAGGGGGGCGAAGCCCCCCGACGCCAAACAAATATTAGCATTAAATCAAGTTAGAATGTAGCTAACAACCTCATATTTCTTCAACTTTCAAACCTGAAAAGCCTAGTAGCTAGCCGGGGTCCAGGGGCCGCAGTGTCAAACAAATATTAGCATTTGACATAGAAATCACATATTAATTATATTAAAGGTAAAATATCTAAATCAATTGCAATACTACTCAGAGCGAAATATTTGCTGAATCAACCCACACTATATACCTTGTATCATTCATTAATACTCCCATACATGACATATTGTACTGAAGTATGGGGAAATACATATAAAACAAACATATATCCAGTCTTTATGCTTCAGAAGAGAGCTATTAGAATAATAAACAAAGCTGCTTACAGGGAACCAACAAACCCACTTTTTCTTAAATTAAAAGCTCTCAAGTTGAAAGATCTGGTTGACTTTAAAACTGCAGTAATAATGTTTAAAGCTAAGAATCTGTCACTGCCCACAAATATCCAAAAGTTGTTCCAAATAAGGGAGAAACAATATCATTTCAGAGGAACATGTATATTTCAAAAACCTTCAGTGAGAACTACCACCAAGCAACACTGTGTTTCACTGCAAGGAGTCAGATTATGGAACGATTTTGGACCTGAATTAAAATCAACGCTTGGACAATTTAAACAAAAACTAAAGGAAGAAATACTCCAAACATATATACAAGGTGACATGTAAAATCATATCAGGATTGTCATATCCAGTCTGTGTTGTGTTGTAGCTTAGTTTTTTGTCACATTTTGTCTTAGCTTTGTTCTGAATTGTAATCGCTCTTGTTTGTTTTTCTTTTGAATTCTTGGATGGAATATGGGTGGGCCCGCTGCATCCGCGGAGAGAGAGCTTAGACTTTCTGCTGCACATTCACCAGCCATAATGCTCTGCACTGTGTGTCTATATATATACATTTATAGTAATATGGACATATGTTTACTAGATGTTGTTTTTTCTTGCCTTCTGATTGTTGCTCTGAGTGTTGCTATCCCTATGCTGTTGCAATCCTGGAATTTCCCCATTGTGGGACTAATAAAGGCTTATCTTATCTTAATATAAGCTGCGGCTTCAGCCATCACCCATTTCACATAACTTATGTTGAACTGTATAATCAGAGGAGTTATTGTCTAATTTGACCTTGTTGCATTTTCTTTCCCCCTTTGTTATATTATTCTGTTTCTTTTTAATCTTTACTTTTAATCTATCCGAAATAAAGATTCATTCATTCATTAAATTTGCATTCAAAAGACTATCTTAACACTGCATAGAACTTCGAATAGGCCAGATGTGATGTATTATGAATACTAGAAAAGCACTCGGAGAGCGCAGACCTCCGCCAAGCGCCACAGTTCCCCCATACAGTGTTTAACATCATAAATAAAATATTGAAAATGGCCCTATCTCGCAATGTTAAATAATAAAAAAAAAAAGAATCCTTTAAAAAATTCCTGGATCCAGACGGTGATCCGGATCACCACCAAAATCTAATCATCTGTAGGATACCCCATTTCTGACAATCTGTGAAAACTTCATGAAAATCCGTCCATAACTTTTTGAGTTATCTAGCTAACAAAGAAACAGACAAACCAACGCTGATGATCACATAACCTCCTTGGTGGAGGTAACTAGAAGACTAGAAATATCAGCAGGGTATACTAGCACTGTTTAACACATGTGCGTAAATGACGGCAAAATCGCTCTGATATTTTATGTGTTTACATGATACACCAAGCATGACAAGGCTTGCAATTACACAGCACATGTTCAAGTTTGCCGCTAGCGTCACTGGCACTGGCCTTGTGTTTTTTCGTTCTTACGTGGTCTTTCACATCGCTGATTCCGCCATGTCCAATCAAAAAGTCTTGTCTACACAAAGTGCAATTTGCATAATTTTCACCCCTTCTTGAGCGAATAATAACTCCCGGAAATGCTTTGCTGTATTCCTCACGAAAAGACTGTAATTTTCGTTTGTGTTTCACGCTCGTTAGTGATTTTTCTCCGGCAGACTCCATGATGAAAACGTATAATTCTTACCTGATTGCCTCGCGATTGCACTTGGAAAATTCGCTCAGACCTCTCGCACATGCGCAATACACCTACATGAAGCAGTGCCGATTGCCTTTGTTCTAAATTTAAATACGATTCCAAGCGACAGCGTGTTTGGAATTGCTTTCGTGTTTTCCGTGTTTTTTTTACGATTTAAAATTTGTGACTGAATTTTTTTAGTGAAAAACCGTAATTTTGAATAATAAAACCGGAACCCGGAACGGGGTCTTAAAAACCGGAACCATTACGGCAAAACCGGAGTAGTTGGCAGGTATGTTATTTTGGTAGTCGACTAATCTAACGACTATTTTTTCAATTAGTTGACTAATCATGATTATTTTTCTCATGTCCACCATCACTGTTTCCTGTTGGGGCTCTAGTGCATACTTGACCCCCCCCCCCCCCCCCCCCCCCGGCGCTGTTTAAGGCTGTACACCTGTGAAAATCACCTTGTTATCAGTCCCTGCTTTAATATAGCATTTTATAAGCAGTTTCCAGATCGAAATAAAAAAAAAAACAAGAAAGCTGTATTAATTATCACCAGTTTAAGGTTATACAGTGGTGTGAAAAAGTGTTTACCCCCTTCCTGATTTCTCATTTTTTGTATGTTTGTCACACTTAAATGTTTCGGATCATCAAACAAATTTAAATATTAGACAAAGATAACATAAGTAAACACAAAATGCAGTTTTTAAATGAAGGTGTTTATTATTAAGGGTAAAAAAATCCAAACCTACATGGCCCTGTGTGAAAATATGCCCCCCCCCGCCCCGTTAAAACATAAATTAACTGTGGTTTATCACATTTTTGGAAAGCTGAGTTCAATTTCTCTAGCCACACCCAGGCCTGATTACTGCCACACTTGTTCTCAATCAAGAAATCCTGATAAAGTGAAGTAGACCAAAAGGTCCTCAAAAGCTACACATCATCCAAAGAAATTCAGGAACAAGTGACAAACAAAGTAACTGAGATCTATCAGTCTGGAAAAGGTTACAAAGCCATTTCTAAAGCTTTGGGACTCCAGCGAACCACAGTGAGAGCCATTATCCATAAATGGCGAAAACATGGAACAGCAGTGAACCTTCCCAGGAGTGGCTGGCTGACCAAAATTACCTCACGAGTGGAGCAACGATTCATCCAAGAGGTCACAAAAGACCCCACAACAACATCCAAAGAACTGCAGGCCTCACTTGCCTCGGTTAAGGTCAGTGTTCATGACTCCACCATAAGAAAGAGACTGGGCAAAAATGGCCTGCATGGCAGAGTTCCAAGACGAAAACCACTGCTGAGCAAAAAGAATATAAAGGCTCGTCTCAGTTTTGCCGGAAAACATCTTGATGATCCCCAAGAATTTGGGGAAAATACTCTGTGGATTGACGAGACAAAACTTGAACTTTTTGGAAGGTGTGTGTTTCATTTATCATCATCATAGCAATCTGTCGGGGGTGACAATGACTTTCATTTAGTTCTGATCAGATTCCTCCACGCAGCTCTGTCCTTCGCCATCCGCTACCAGGAACTCCTGCCTATATAACAGAGCAGCGTGTACCTTGTTAACCTGGCCGATGTCCGAGCCGGTATGAGTTGCTTTCTGACTGACCATTTCATGAAACTGCTTGCAAAGTATTTGAGTACTGCTAGCTTTTGCTGGACTAGCAGCACATTCTTGGCAGATAGAGGTATTACATCGGGCATAAAAGTAACAGCATTTCAGAAAAGGAACATCATACCAACAGTAAAATATGGTGATGGTAGTGTTATGGTCTGGGGCCGTTTTGCTGCTTCAGGACCTGGAAGACTTGCTGTGGTAAATGGAACCATGAATACTGCCATCTACCAAAAAATCCTGAAGGAGAATGTCTGGCTATCTGTTCGTGACCTCAAGCTGAAGCGCACTTGGGTTCTGCAGCAGGACAATGATCCAGAACACACCAGCAAGTCCACCTCTGAATGGCTTAAGAAAAGCAAAATGAAGACTTTGGAGTGGCCTAGTCAAAGTCCTGACCTGAATCCAATTGAGATGCTGTGGCATGACCTTAAAAAGATGGTTCATGCTCGAAAACCCTCCAATGTGGCTGAATTACAACAATTTCTGCAAAGATGAGTGGGCCAAAATTCCTCCACAGCGCTGAAAATGACTCATTGCCATTTATCGCAAATGCTTGATTGCAGTTGTTGCTGCTAAGGGTGGCCCAACCAGTTATTAGGTTTAGGGGGCAATCACTTTTTCCACACAGGGCCATGTAGGTTTGGATTTGTTTTTACCCTTAATAATAAACACCTTCATTTAAAAACTGCATTTTGTGTTTACTTGTGTTATCTTTGTCTAATATTTAAATTTGTTTGATGATCTGAAACACTTATGTGTGACAAACATACAAAAAATGAGAAATCAGGAAGGGGGCAAACACTTTTTCACACCACTGTATATCAGTTTATCACAGACAGCATAATGCCTAATGTCAATTAAACAACTGATTAAATATCTTACAACTGAATTACTGATCTGCTCCAACCCACAAACTAACATTAGGGGAAAGTTTTCTATAAGTGTATTTTTTTAACAATATAATTCAGAAAGGTAAACCTTCATATTCAGTAATATATTTCTATATATTTATTTTTTTTTTTTTTATAAATCTCACCACCCAGATGGCAGAAAAACCTCCCTTATTTTGAAATCCAAATATTGGCCTGGTTAGTTTGTCTGAAGGCTGCTGACGGATTAAAGTCACTGACTTTGTGAATTTCAGTCACCTTATCTTGCCGGGTACATAATGATGAACATAAATTAATTAATATTAACTAAGGTAAAGGTAAAAACATCTCCTTTTTATTCTTGTCTGAAATAAGAAAAACAAACAAAAAAAACTAATAATTAAAAAGAAGACAAAATGAACCAAGTCGAGCTCCTAACCACACGTTAGCTAAGCGACTCTTCCATTACTGCTCCCATTACCAATGAGTTAAAACCATGATAAATGCCTTCACTGCTTACATATCTATTGTGTGTGTATATCTGTGTGTGTTTATATATTTATTCCATCTAGCAACAATGCTCCACACTGTGTGTTTATATATATATTTATATTTACATGTACATATGTATACTCGCTGCTCTTGTTTTTTCTTGCCTTCTGATTGTTGCTCTGAGTGCTGCTATCCCTGTGCTGTTGCAATCCTGGAATTTCCCCATTGTGGGACTAATAAAGGCTTATCTTATCTTCTTGTGATTTTTTATTTAAAGTGCTTTAATAAGCTCGTGCTTCTCTCGGACAGCGATGCTCATAGCGAGGCACACTGCATGCCGAATGGAACATGTGGGCAGGGCGCTTCTGAACTCCGCGCGGATGACGGTCACACGCGTTGTTCGTGTGCGCGCTTACGGATTGTCATTTCTTTATATTTTTTCTTAAATTTATATTAGGAGGAGCAGACTGAAACCACAAACTGTGGAAATGCTTCTTTTTTTGAATAAAAATCTTTAAACACTCCAAGAGAAACACTGTGTTTCATTATTTATGAAGAGCAGTAAATACTGTAGAACGGTAGAGGAAAATATTTGCATTATGAGAGTGAAGTGCAGGTAGATTTGGGTCCCTCCCAATTCTCATTTGAACCCCTGCGAACTGGGACACCCCTTCATGGCTGCACATGGCCCAAGTGCAGTCCCTCCAGGATTTCGCGGGATGTTTTTATGATTGTTGCGACCCAAAAAGCCTGAATTCGCGGGAGCTTTTTTTAAAAGTTGCGATGCTTGGAAAGGTTTTATTGCACTAAAAGTTGTGAGAAGAATTATAAATTTTAAAGCAGATGGTTTTTTTCCAGCTTATTACAGTGATATTTTATATAATAATACAAGAACAGAATTGTCAAACATTTCCTATTACAGTGATTTGTAAATTAAACAGGAACTTCTGCTCTACAGAAAAACTCTGTTGTGCAACAGCCAATACAGACTTTAACACAATATCCACTGCAACAGCTAAATTGCATTGAATGCAGGTTAAAGAGTAATGTGGAAATTATTTGCAGCGCTTTCATTTGAAAACTCCCTACGGTTCCCAATCACCCAGTACCAAGCGGAAAGGAAAAAATAAATAATTTATTCCGTTAGTCTGTATTGTCTATTGGAGTCTGTGTTTTTCAGAAAAAAAAAATGCAGACAATATTCCTATGTTGAACTCCTGTCCGCATTGCAGTTACAACTGAACATTTCCGTGGCATGCATATAAACTTTATAATTAAACGATTTGTCATTCATTCATCCTTTTTTTCCATTCATCTTCTTCCGCTTAATCCTTTTCGGGTCGCGGGGGGGCTGGAGATTTGTCGACAATAAAAATCTTTATGGACAAATTTTTATTGTTGACGTTATCAATAACATCAACTAATGGTTTCAGTCCCTAGTGAACAAATATCTGGATAATACAACCAAATAAACTAGATTTTTTAAACAGATAATTAAAAGCTGGGTATAGATGTGGCAGCTTATTCTACAGAGATACAGGAGGGTATTTTCTTTATCGAGGATTTGCAAGTGATGCCACTGGTAGGCAAGCTTTGTGAAAGGAACAATGACAGAAATGGGCATGGCATGTGAAATTATTTTCATCAGAATATGCAAAATCTCTCACAAAAAAAAGAATCATCTGGAGTGTTACAGAAAGCAAACGGGTGATTAAGGGTGGCTCTCTCTACCTTGTCCTGCAGAGACATGAAGCAACGTGGAAGCTGTCAGTCAGCTGAGCAGACTGGTGCATTTTAATAATAAAAGCTGGTGGTGAATAGTTAAGAGAGTAGAAAGAAAATATGTATAAAATAGATGGTTTGTAAATTTAATTGAGTTTTATCTTGAATATTGTGACAACCTTCCACCATGCATGTAGTGAAATTTATGCCACTCTAATCCATAGCCTATAAAAACTTCGTAAAAGTATTAAAAAAGTGCTCTCATCTAGCAGAATACACTGGCAGCAATGCCTCGTTTGCCCGCCATCAAGGGGCGCAGACGGAATATCGCGTGATTTGGTGACGTTGCTGCAAATCCTCAATAATTTTTTGATTTGCTCCGATACCGTTTATCTCAAACAAGAAAAAATAAAAACTAGAATTTAAAAAAATCAAATGCAGTCCGAAAATGAACAGCATTGAAAAGCTTATCTTGTCCTATCCCATATACATACATTGCCAGAATTCGATAAATGGGAAAACACACACACACACACTCTTTGATCAAGGAAATGGATAACAAAAAGCAAACACTGCCCTCTGGTGGACAAACTGTGATTCGGTTGACCCTTAAAAACAATTTTCACATTCTGTGCTAAAATTTGTTTTTCACAAGTTCACATATGCAGGTGCAAAAAAAACCAAAACACCATAGTATCTAAGAAAACGTTATTTGTTTCGGGTAGTTTCATTGAAAAACCTTAATTTCCTTATAGTGTCAATTCATAGCCAAAAAAAGTGCAATATTTCAAGTCTTTTAGATTGAATTAATCATGATTATTTTTTTTTTAGATGCACCATAAGTGATAAGAACAATAAATCAGTCAGATGGTCATTAAGATTTATGCAACTACTGCATACTGAGGTACATTTACTGACACGTAAACAGTGCGCTGGTTTTAAATGATGACTTTTATTCACGACTTCCATGACAGTACAGACATGCATTTCTGGGCAGCTGTTAGAAATTAGCCTCCTACAGCATAAACTGTTATCACTAATAAACCAATAACGCATACCTCTGAGGCTGTACCTGACCTGAGCCCCGAACACTGACAGGACCCCGGTCCCGGTTCGGTCTCCCTTCCTTCGGCCGTTCTCCACGATGTGCTCCACCAGACCCAGATACCCGCGCTCATCGCAGAAAAAGCCCAAGTTCTGCTTCTTTTTCTCCGGGGTTCCTGCAGCCGGTACCGCCTTCTCGCAGCCGTTCTCCGTCAGCACCCCCCCACTGTGGAGTTCGGACATTTTTACTGGAGAAAAACGGCGGAGACTTGTGGGGATTAAAGACTGTTGAGCTCGTACTGCCGCTTAATTTTTTTTTTTTTTTTCCCGGGTAATTTTCGTCTTCTTCTTCTTCTTCTTCTTCGTCTTCTTCTTCAGAGTTTAACGGCAGCTGGCATCCGTGTTGTTGCATTGCTGCCACCTTCTGGTTTCCACACGCCTCTAATCATCCTGCTTTACAGCCGTCTGTCCAGTCTGGTCGCTCTTCGGAACTGCATTATCCATTTCCTCCCCTGCACACGGTCCCCATAGTCCAGTATGCTTTTTCCAGTCTTTTCTACCCGTCCTATTTTCTGTAGCTGTTGAATCATTTCCTCCCTTTCCTGATTAAATTTCCTACAAGATAACAATGGGCGCAGTCGGGGTACGTCACTTCCGGTTAGTAACACATCGCCGCCATCTTAACTCGGTGAAAACAACCCGTTACCAAGCATTGTCGAGTGCAGTTTTTTGACTTTTTCTCATGGCATGTGACTACGTAGAAAAGCTTGATGAGTCAGCCAGGCTACGTTATCAGGAGAAGCTGACAGCAAGTGGACTGACAGATTGCCCATACAAGCTACCAGCAGGAAAATGGGTTAATGACCCGACCAGGTGGCCAGCTGTGCAGTGGCCGGACGTGTACAGCTACTTGATCGACACCCCTGGTAAGCATATTTGCTTCGACCCATATTAACATGATTAACCCTCTTACATGTTTTGAATGTTTTTAAGGAAAGGCCCCTATGGGTAACATGACCAATCCATTAAATATCAGGGCAGCTCAGGAGTAATTCTTAAAAGAAATAATTAAACAAGAAAATGTTCACTGATGCTAAACACTGCTTAGGTGCGCTTGTGTTGGATCGAAATAAGTGTAGGCGGACACGAGTGAAGTTTAAAAGGGTGCTTCATGCAGACAGTCAACTTATATACCCGGCTAATGCATGCATGGCACATTAGCATCACAGTAGACAGCAGGAAAGCATATACATTTGCATTAGTCACACATATCAGGCGCAGCATTACTGGCGCCGGGATTCCTCTCTGTTCCAGAGCCGCAGAAGGTGCGAGGCGCTTCTATAACGATCAGTAATTGCTCACGCTGAGCGCTCTGCCAGCTCGCTGTGGGAGTCACACGGTGGTGTTCTCTTTTCCCGTATATTTTTCTTTTTGGCGTACAGAAATGGCAATACGCCCGTATTTGCTAAAATTGCATTTTTCCCGTATTAAAATACGGCGAAACCGTATTTGTCACCTCTTTCATTAATGGCCAGCCCCTTTGTTGCACTATTTACTACAGTCTACAGTTAAATTAGTCAGGCTGACTGCACATAGAGAGGTCTGTATTGTTGGGTGAAAAGGGAATCAGTCATGCATTTCCATAGACGAAATGTCCGTCTCTGTTTACAGTACAGAGAGGCTTGTGTCGGCAGCTAGCATTTTCAAAACGTGACCCATCAAGTGGCAACTAATTAAACTAACACAATATCACTCAATTACCTGATATAGGACGTGATGAGCTGAATATAATGCACTACGACGGGCTGGACAAGCTTGACTGGGTCACGGCAGCTGCCTGGGACTAGGTCGCCACTGAATTGTTTTCACCTAGTACGGCGTTGCCATGTGGGTTGCTGACCAGAAGTAGGCCAAATGCCCGGATGCCCGACTGTGCCCATACATGCCTTATTGACTCTGGTTCCTGACAATTTTCACATTAGCCAGTTGGATGCTTTCCTAAGATGTATAGAGTGGCATTGAGATAGCCACGGCCAATTCTCAGTCTACTTATTAGTACTTGTTCTTTGCGTTTCGTTCCCCTGCCTCTTGTTTCACCTACTGTGTTCTGAATGGAGTGCAAATGTCTGCCTTTTGTTTCTGTGTCCCACATCTGTTGCCACTGCTATTTTGCTCTCCCCCACACA
The DNA here is from genome assembly GCA_020510985.1 of Pholidichthys leucotaenia. Classification (NCBI taxonomy): domain Eukaryota; kingdom Metazoa; phylum Chordata; class Actinopteri; order Cichliformes; family Pholidichthyidae; genus Pholidichthys; species Pholidichthys leucotaenia. Next base: position 205,030,357 of record CM035844.1, read on the forward strand.
ATGCTTCCCCCCTCCGACTCTGACATCTTTAATCTAGTGTCCACCATTTCCTTCCTTGTTGCCTCCTTTGCCAGCTTGTCAGCTCTCTCGTTCCCTGGGACACGCGAGTGTGCTGGGACCCACAAGAATGTGACAACCCCCCACACACACACTACTCCTGAGTACACATGCAGTATTTCATATACTAGACCTTGATGATTTTTAGCCGCACCTGACTTGATGCTTGTCTGAACTGACAGAGTCACTGCATATTAGAATGTTCCTATAGCTTACAACTACATTCCACTCTAATGCCATCAACATGGCATACAGTTCTACAGCATAAACACTTAAAAAATCAGTTGCGTGGCAACCTGGGGAGTGCATAATAGTTTACCACCTTAGACAGGAACAAAGGACGTGAAGTTAACCTTTTGTGTGTGAGAAGTTTCTAGATGCCCTAGTAAGATAACAGGGATGTGTCAAGGATGAATGGACTGACTGCAGCCGGGGGAGATTACCTTTTGTGTGGGAGGAGAGTCTAGAAGGATGTCATGTTATTTAAGGGAAGAGTTCCTACTTGTATGCCATTCTGTCTATGCTACTTGTGTGAGTCGTGTAATAAACCGCCTGAACCAAAGCATGCCTCATTCTTTACACGCTCCACACTGGTGACCCAAGACGAATCATGGAATACGACGGAAGATCCCCGGAGCCAACCTCGACTGGAACCCACAGTTTCGCGTGCGCTGTAGCGATCAAACTACCTGATTTTTGGCAGCACAACCCGCGCTCCTGGTTCCACCTAACCGAGGCGCAGTTCGCCCTCCGAGGGATATCGGCGGATGATACAAAATTCTACTATGTGGTTGCAGCGCTCGATGCCAGCACGGCTCAGCACATCGAGAGCCTGCTCGATCAGCCACCAGCCGACGGCAAATATGACGCGCTGAAGGCTGCCCTCATCCAGCACTACACGATCTCGGATGGTGAGAGAGCAGAGAGGCTTCTGACGCGGACCGAGTTGGGAGACGGTTCGGCCGTGGACATGATGGAGAAGATGCTGAGGTTAAAGGGCACGGACGACGACCACTTCATCTTCACCCACATTTTCCTCAGGAACCTTCCGACAGCGGCGAGAGCGGTCCTGGCCAATTCGTTGTTGCTGGCCAAACGGGACTATCGTGCGCTGGCCCGAGAGGCAGACCGGATCATCATCGCCACCAGGGCTTTCGTGACCATTGCGGCAGCGACGGAGCCCAGCACGTCGACACGAGGAGGCGAGGAGCCGCCGACGGCAGCAGCAGAACCACCGACGGCAGCATCAGCGGGGGCCAAGGAACGTGGAGGTGACACGCTTTGCTTCTACCATCACCGCTTTGCAGAGAGGGCACGCAAATGTATACCGCCGTGCCAGTTCAAGAGCTCGGGAAACGCCATGACCAGGGGGTCGGTAGCAGCCGCGACCCTCGGGGAGGAGAACAAGCTGCTCTATTTGAAGGACGCACGCTCGGGGAGGCATTTCCTCGTGGACACCGGCGCACAGAGGAGTTTCATCCGGCCGACCTACGCTGACCGGCTGGCAGGAGCCAGCGGCCCCGAGATGGCAGCAGCAAACGGCTCAGACATTAAGACCTTTGGTGAGAAGACTCTGTTCTTGTCTCTACACGGTCGTACATTTGAATGGACTTTTGTTGTAGCAGCATTGGATTACCATATACTGGGGGCTGATTTTCTATGTGCACATGGGTTGTTAGTAGATATGGCTAACAGGCACCTGGTTAATGCACTGTCTTTTGACTCTCTCCCCTGTATAGCTTGAGTGACCTGGCCAACAGCACAAGCCAACGTCACAGCAGCATGCGGTAAGTTCCACACACTGCTAGCTCAGTATCCAGCACTCACGGTCCCGACGTTTTCAGCAGCTATCGCTAAACATGGGGTGGAGCATTTTATCACCACCACCGGGGCGCCCGTTTTTGCAAGACCTCAGCGCTTGGATGCAGCTAAACTGGCCATAGCATGCGAGGAGTTCGCTAACCTTGCCAGGCCACCCCCAGGTGAGCAGGAACAGGCTGTTACAGGCAAACCACTCCTGGGTGTTTTTAATCTCTTGCTGATACTTCTTTTGGCTGGTGATGTTGAATTAAACCCTGGGCCAGTGCCAGCTGGGCCTCCACCTTTGCTAGCTGGGTCTCCACCTCTGCTATCTGGGCCTTTACCATTGCTACCTGGGCCAACACCATCATTAGCTGTGCCTCCACCTCTGCTAGCTGGGCTAACATCATTGCAAGCTGGGCTTCCACCTCTGCTGGCTGGGCTAACACCATTGCTAGCTGGGCCAACACCATCATTAGCTGTGCCTCCACCTCTGCTAGCTGGGCTAACATCATTGCAAGCTGGACCTCCATCTCTGTTAGCTGGATCTCCACCTCTGCTAGCTGCATCTCCGTCTCTGTCAACTGGGCTTCCAACTTTGCTAACTGGGCCTCCACCTCTGCTAGCTGGATCTCCATCTCTGCTAGCTGGGCCTCCACCTCTGCTAGCTGGATCTTCACCTCTGCTAGCTGGATCTCCACCTCTGCTAGCTGGATTGCCATCTCTGCCAACTGGGCTTCCAACTTTGCCAGCTGGGCCTCCACCTCTGCTAGCTGGATCTCCACCTCTGCTAGCTGGATCTCCACCTCTGCTAGCTGGATCTCCATCTCTGCCAACTGGGCTTCAAACTTTGCTAGCTGGATCTCCACCTCTGCCAACTGGGCTTCCATCTTTGCCAGCTGGGCCTCCACCTCTGCTAGCTGGGCCTCCACCTCTGCTAGCTGGATCTCCACCTCTGCTAGCTGGATCTCCATCGCTGCCAACTGGGCTTCCAACTTTGCTAGCTGGGCTTCCACCTCTGCTAGCTGGGCCTCCACCTCTGCTAGCTGGGCCTCCACCTCTGCTAGCTGGGCCTCCACCTCTGCTAGCTGGGCCTCCACCTCTGCTAGCTGGGCCTCCACCTCTGCTAGCTGGGCCTCCACCTCTGCTAGCTGGGCCTCCATCTCTGCCAGCTGGATCTCCATCTCTGCCAGCTGGATCTCCATCTCTGCCAACTGGGCTTCCAACTTTGCTAGCTGGGTTCTCACCCCTGCCAGCTGGGTTTGGACCTGGGCTAACAACACAGCCAGCTGGACCTACTTTGCAGTCAGGCGAATCACCTTCAATCACCGCCGGGCCACTTCCGTTGATATTTGAGTCATCATTGTGGTCTATATTAATCATATATTCCATAACCTACATATGTTGAAGCATGTGAGAATGTTTGGTGATTACATATGTAAGGCGACTTCACACCTCAGAACAGGACAAAGAGATCTCAACCGCCAGTGAGGATTAAAGAGTTTCCCAGGCACTGCGGTGGAGACCGGAGGACCTGCCCTCACCCACCAGGGCCATGAGGAGGAGTACAAAGACAATGGGGGGATTAAGATAAGGAGGGATGTCAGCTTTGGATTTGCATGTCTTTTGTTATATGCAAGTATAAGTTCTTAGAGCCGGAGGTGTTCGGTCTCTTTTTCCTTCTTCTGCTGCTGCACTAGGATGAGACTTGTTAGAGGAGCTGATAATAAACTTTGGTTTATATTTCACATCACCTCGTTCTTCCAAGCTCTTCTATACTGGTGACCCTGATGCGAGGATGGACCAGAGGCGTTCCCCCGCGATCGACTCATCTGTGGCGACCCAGGCAGATGCCGGCGCCCATGCAGACAGGGGAGCAGATGGACGACGTTCCCCCACGGCAGAAGTGATAGAGAGGGCTCAACCGAGCACCAGCGCCGCGGAGAGAGCCGAAGCAAGGCACTCTCACCCTGCGGACACATCAGTGACGGTCTACACAAACGCCGTCACCGTCAACCTGCCGGACTTCTGGCAAGAAGACCCCGCATCGTGGTTTCAGCAAGCTGAAGCCCAGTTTGCACTTGCGGGCATCACGGCTGACGATACAAAGTTCTATCACATCGTCGCCAAACTCAACGCCGCCACTTCGAGATGTGCGCGGAGTATAATCCGGCGGCCGCCGGCCCGGGACAAATAATGAAGAACTGAAAGCAACCATCGTGGCAAATTACGTCCCCTCAGCCGAGGAGAGAGCCGAGAGGATCCTGGCGGTTTACGGCCACAGAGGATGCAGACCCAAGGCCCTCATGGAGGACTTGCTGCAACTTAAAGAAGAGGACAATGACAACTTCCTCTTCCATTTCATATTCCTCAGTACGCTGCCGCCACACATGAGAGGGACGCTGGCCAACATGCGATGCAGCACCCAGCAAGACTTCCGCACGCTGGCTCACGAAGCTCAACGGCTCGTCAACGCCTGCAAAGAGCAGACACCCACAGCAGCATCCGCAGACCTCAACGCTGATGTCCAGAGCCACGAGGAGCCACAAATCACCGAGCAGAATCAGCCCACGGTGACAGCGACACGGCCAGGACGCAACAGACGGAGCGACGTTTGTTATTACCACCACCGCTTCGCCGAGAAGGCTTACAAATGCGTTCCCCCCTGCAAATTCACAATTTCCGGAAAACGCCAAAGCCGAGAGCCATTAACAGCGGCGGTTCTCGGCGAAAAAAGCAAGCTTTTATATGTGACGGACGGACACACCGGCAAGCGGTTCCTTATCGACACGGGAGCTCAACTAAGTTTTGTCATGCCCTCCCAAGCAGACCGGGCCATGGGCCCCCGGGGCAATGGAGCGGTGGCAGCCAACGGCTCCACCATCGACACTTTTGGCGAAAAGAGCCTGCACCTCTGCATCCACGGCCGCAACTACAGATGGACATTTGTTGTAGCGGCGGTGAGTTTTAACTTGTTGGGCGCAGATTTTTTGTGTGCACATGGGTTATTAGTTGATCTAGCGAACAGACGCTTGGTTAATGCACTGTCCTTTGCTTCTATTCCCTGCTCAGCCCGGCTTTCTCCACCACCTGTGCAGGCCAGCGTCACCACAGCAGGAGGTAAGTTTGATCAACTCCTCACCCAATTTCCAGCACTCACAATTCCCAAATTCTCAGCCACAGTGGCTAAACACGGGGTTGAACATTTTATTCCCACAACGGGCCCACCCGTATTTGCCAAAGCTCGGCGCTTAGACGCAGCCAAGCTCGCCATAGCTCGGGACGAGTTTACCACCCTTGAAAAATTAGGCATTATTAGACGCTCGAAAAGCCCCTGGGCCTCACCACTTCACATGGTTCCGAAATCCGACGGTTCTTGGAGACCGTGCGGCGATTACCGCAGATTAAACAATGCGACAGCGCATGACCGCTACCCAATTCCTCACATTCAGGATTTTTCACTGCATCTGGCGGGTGCGCGCATTTTTTCAAAAATAGACCTGGTCCGCAGTTATCATCAAGTCCCAGTTCGAGCAGAGGATATTCCTAAAACAGCTGTAATAACCCCTTTCGGCCTTTTTGAATTTTTGTGAATGCCTTTCGGCCTCAAAGGCGCGGCTCAAACCTTTCAGCGGATGATGGACGCAGTATTACGCGACCTCCCTTTTGTTTTCGTCTACCTCGACGATATGCTGGTAGCCAGCCCGTCTGAGGAAGAACACGAGCGGCATCTCACTATGGTTTTTCAGAGGCTAGAAGAGCACGGGTTAATAATCAATCCAGCCAAATGCAAATTCGGCGTGTCACAAATTGATTTTTTAGGACACAGAGTTTCTCCGAAGGGGGCAGTCCCACTTCCAGACAAAGTTCACGCGATAAAAAGTTTCCCATGGCCACAAACGGTCAAATCGCTGCAAGAATTTTTAGGAATGGTTAATTTTTACAACCGTTTCCTCCCCCACGCAGCTCAGCTCATGCAGCCCCTATATGATGCGCTCAGAAAACAAAAAGCTTCCAACGCGGTCGAATGGACCCCGGAGCGCGAACGCGCCTTCGCGGAAGTTAAAAGCGCCCTAGCTAATGCCACATTGTTGGTTCACCCCGATCCCTCGGCCCGCATTGCGCTAACCACAGATGCTTCGGACCTAGCTATGGGGCAGTTGTAGAACAACATGTCAGCGGAATCTGGCAACCTTTGGCATTCTTCAGCAAATCGCTAAACCAAACCGAGCGTAAATACAGCACTTTTGACAGGGAGCTGCTAGCGCTTCATTTATCCATCCGCCACTTCCAGTTCTGGTTAGAAGGGCGGAGTTTCACGGCTTTTGTAGACCACAAACCGCTCACCTTTGCTATGGCTAAAATTTCCGAACCGTGGTCAGGCAGGCAACAAAGACAGCTGGCTGCGATTTCAGAGTTCACCACAGACATTCGACATGTGGCAGGCAAACTTAACGTGGTAGCAGACTGCCTCTCTCACGCTGTGACATCGTCAGAGCGCGAGGAGACAGATTATACTACCTCAGCCGCGGAACTCTTCACCAACGCGGACACATACGCGGCCCCAATCCATGCAGGGATAGATTATGCAGCCATGGCAGAGGAACAAAGTAGTGACGCGGACGTGCGCGCACTCTTGTCTGGACCAACAGGGTTAAGGCTGGAGGAAAGGGGTTTACGCGACGGCGTGCCCCCCCAATATGCGATATCTCAACCGGCCGACCGCGCCCGTTAGTCCCAGCTACATGGCGCCGCCGTATTTTCGACTCAATTCACTCCCTCGCGTACCCGGGTGTGCGCGCCTCGGTTAAAATGGTCGCCGAAAAGTTTGTGTGGCCTGGCCTGCGCAAAAATGTAAAAGAATGGGCAAAAACTTGCATTTCCTGTCAGCGCGCCAAAATACACAAACACACAAAAGCCCCTCTGGAGCCTTTTCCAATCCCTGCTAGAAGGTTCGACCACGTTCATGTCAACCTCGTGGGACCACTACCTTCCTCCCAAGGTTTCACACACCTGTTAATAATGATAGACCGCACCACGCGCTGGCCAGAGGCAGTCCCTCTGGCGTCAACTACAGCGGAGGAAGTCGCTCGCGTTTTTTTGACAAACTGGGTGGCACGTTTCGGCGTCCCATCGGACATCACGTCAGATAGGGGGCCTCAATTTGTCTCGGAGCTTTGGTCAGCCATGTCCAGCAGCTTAGGGGCAACAATTCACTGCACCACCGCTTATCACCCTCAGGCTAATGGGTTATGCGAGCGTTTTCACAGATCTTTAAAGGCCGCCCTCAGAGCCTCACTAACGGATACAAATTGGGTAAATAAACTTCCCTGGGTTTTATTGGGGTTGCGTGCTGCGCCCAAAGAGGATCTAGACGCCTCCCCAGCAGAATTAGTTTTTGCACAACCTCTCAGGCTCCCAGGTGAATTTTTACCAGAGAACCCAGAGCCTGGGCATCTTCCAGCCTCGAGGTTTTTAGGCAGCAACGGACCGGACTCTCTCCCCGGACCGGCACATCACTCTTTTCCACGGGTTTTTGTCCCCCAAGCTTTAAAAAACGCTGAATTCGTTTTTGTTAGGCATGAAGCTTTAAAACCAACTTTCCGCCCAGCATACGATGGGCCATTCAGAGTGCTGGAACCTGGTGATAAGCATTTTGTGCTTGATTTTGGGGATAGAAAAGAAACAGTCAGCATTGACAGACTTAAACCTGCCTTCTTGTTGAGAGACGAACCTGCACAGTTGGCGAGAGCACCTCGAAGGGGTAGACCCCCCAAGAGAAAAGACTCAGCCCCCCTGCAGGGAACAATTAATCACTCTCCTCCCCAAGCTGCAGATTCCTTACAGGAAGGTCCCAGCAGGACGCCCAAGAGGACCCACAGCAGGTTCGGTAGAAGATTAAAACCCAGACAGCACAGGGACTGATGCAAACTACTCAACAGTTGTTCACTAATTGTGCTGTAACAGTTTAGGACCGACTTGTGATATTACTATGCTGTTATGATTACCACTGAACTCTCTTAGGAGCATGGCTGCTGGAAAGTTTCTTCTGTGGCAAGAGGTGTAGCAGTTAGTATGTCATAGTAATTATCTTAAACTGTGAATTTTTCTATTGTCCTTTTCTTAGTCGTTTGGGGGGGGGGGCTGTGGTCTATATTAATCATATATTTCATAACCTACATATGTTGAAGCATGTGAGAATGTTTGGTGATTACATATGTAAGGCGACTTCACACCTCAGAACAGGACAAAGAGATCTCAACCGCCAGTGAGGATTAAAGAGTTTCCCAGGCACTGCAGTGGAGACCGGAGGAGCTGCCCTCACCCCCCAGGGCCATGAGGAGGAGTACAAAGACAATGGGGGGATTAAGATAAGGAGGGATGTCAGCTTTGGATATGCATGTCTTTTGTTATGTGCAAGTATAAGTTCTTAGAGCCGGAGGTGTTCGGTCTCTTTTTCCTTCTTCTGCTGCTGCACTAGGATGAGACTTGTTAGAGGAGCTGATAATAAACTTTGGTTTATATATCACATCGCCTCGTTCTTCCAAGCTCTTCTACAATCATCACCTCTAACTGAATCTTCACCAACATCAGCCGGGCCTTCACTATGTGCAAACATTGCCAATAAAAGAAACAGGAGGCTGCCAAATCCTGCAATATTAAAACACCGGAAATTCAGGGTGTTTCAAACTGTTAATAACTCTAAATTAATATGGGACTCAGCACATAAACCAAAAGGCATTCTTTGTGCACACTTAAATATACGAAGTATTCTAACAAAAAGTGATCAGGTTCATCATCTTCTCATTGATTCAAATATTGACTTTCTTTGCCTATCTGAGACATGGCTCCGTGAATCTTCGCCCTCAGCAATACTATCTGTACCTGGTTATAAAATGTTTAGAAAAGACAGACGGGGTTCTAAGGGAGGAGGCGTTATGATTTATGCCAAGGATACTTTTAATTGTAATGAGATACATGTTACAGATGAGAATGGACTAGAATTTCTTGGACTAACTGTTTCTTTGTCACAGCAAATGTCTTTTATTCTTGTAGTTATTTATAGGCCTCCTTCATCAAATGTAGATTTTTATGAAAAGCTGGAAATTTTATTGAAACAACTTAATTTTGCAAAAGAGGTAATAATAATGGGTGACCTAAATGTTAATTGGGAAGTCAACAAAGTTAGGAAAAATCTGAAAAAGGTTATGGGTGACATGGATATGACTCAGGTAATTAATGGCCCTACGAGAATCACAAACTCCACTCGCACTCAGATTGATCTAGCTTTTACTAACAGGCCAGAAAGGATCTTGAAGTCATACAATATGCTCACAGGATTGTCTGATCACAATCTTATAATGGTTACAAGAAAATTAAATAAAAAGCGCTTCAAATCCTTGGCCGCCACTGAATTCTATAGGATACCAAAACAGGAACAACAAAATTTTCAAGATTCAATTCAAGAAGTAAATTGGGATGAATTACTCGTTGGCAAAAATTTAGATGAGGATTGTTCTAAATTTGCCAACAAAATACAACAAATTATTATACAATTTACACGGATAATTAAACTAAAAGCTAGAAAGAATGGCCTTCCTTGGTTAAACAAATTTATTCTGAAATTGATGAAAGAACGAGATCACTTTTTGAAGTTGTCAGTTAAATCAGGACAAAACAGGCACCAATTTATTTCATTGAGAAATAGGGTAGTGAAAGAAATAAGAAACTCTAAAGCTGACTTTTTTATTACTGTTTTGAATAGTGCAAGGGGAAATTCTAAAATAACCTGGACATATATTAAAAAACTTTTGGGTGATTCCCAGAAAAACAAAGCAAAACTAATGCAAATTCAATTGAATGGAAACATCTTGACAGAACCTCAAGTGATGGCTGATGCTTTTAACAACTACTTCATTGAATCTGTGTCAGAAATCTCTGATAAGTTTATAGTAAAACAAAGGAAGGAATACCCTGTATTGTCTGCATCACAGTCTTTTACTATTACAAATATTACTGAGACCAAAGTTATCGATTTAATTCAATCACTCAAACCATCTAAAGCAAAGGATGTTTTTGGAATGGACACGAACATGCTCAAAGATTTAGGTTCAGCTCTCGCTACTCCTATTGCCTCAATCATTAATCTTTCAATTTCATCTGGCCATTTTCCAAAGGCCTGGAAATCTGCTATTGTTACCCCTGTTTTTAAATCCGGTGACTCAACTCTTCTGCATAACTACCGACCAATAAGCATTCTTCCGGCCATTTCCAAAATTGCAGAAAAATGGGTGGCAGAACAGATTGTCCATTATTTAAACAGTAGTTCCCCCTCTCTCCATGCCATGCAGTTTGGTTTCAGATCCAAGCATTCCACTGAAATGGCTACATACCTCTTCATTGAGAAAATAAAATCTTTTCTTGATAAGGGTGGAGCTGTAGGGGCGGTGTTTTTGGACCTCAGGAAAGCATTCGATACAGTAAATCACTCTGTTCTTCTTACCAAGCTCTTTAAATTTAACTTTTCTCACAATGCTGTGAGCTGGATTGAATCATATCTGCATGATCGAACACAATCTGTATCAGTTAACAACTGCAGATCTGATTCTCTTAGGCTAACTTCTGGAGTCCCTCAGGGATCAATATTAGGCCCCCTTTTATTTAGTCTTTATATTAATGATTTGCCCACTGTTTGTTCTGAAGCTGAATGCTTAATGTATGCAGACGACACGTTTTTTTTTTGTTCATGGTCGCTCCAAAGACACTGTTGCTGCTAAACTTAGTAAAACAATGTCCTGTGTCACAACTTGGTTGCAGGAGTGCTGTCTACAGTTAAATGTTTCTAAAACTGTAGGCATGTATTTCACTAAAATAAATAGAGTGTCACCTGACCCTGACATACATGTTAATGGAGGAAAAATACAAATTGTTAGCCAATATAAATATCTTGGGTTAATAATAGATTCACAGCTTTCTTTTAAAGTCCATATAAGATAAGATAAGCCTTTATTAGTCCCACAACGGGGAAATTCCAGGATTGCAACAGCACAGGGATAGCAACACTCAGAGCAACAATCAGAAGGCAAGAAAAAACAAGCAAGCAAGAGCAGCTAATATACATATGTACATATTACTATAAAATATATATATACACACACACACACACAGACACACAGTGCAGAGCATTGTAGCTGGATGGAATAAATATATGAATATATGAACACACAGTGCAGAGCATTGTAGCTAGATGGAATAAATATGTAAATATATAAACACCCACAGTATGGAGCATTGCAGCTAGGTGGAATAAATATGCAAGTATATAAACACACACAGTGCGGAGCAATGTAGCTAGATGGAATAATATGTAGATATATAAAAACACAGTGCGGAGCATTGTAGCTAGATGGAATAAATATATAGATATATAAATATAAACACACCCAGTGCAGAGCATTGTAGCTAGATGGAATAAATATGTAAATATATAAACACACACAGTGCAGAGCATTGTTGCTAGGTGGGATGAAACAGCATAACCGTCTATTTAGTTATCGTACATGGTATGATTATGTGCCCATACATATTCTCACCCTCCATAGCGACCGGTATGTTCCTAGTTGTATGCCGGAGAGGACCATTGTGTAAGTCTATTGCATCTTTTGCATTCAAAAAAAAAAAAAAAAAAAAAAAACTATTAGTTTGTTACGTCTTTTTGCTATCTCTGCGAGCAGCCCTGCTTAGGTTGTACAGTCTGACAGCCGTTGGTAGGAAGGACCTACGAAACCTCTCGGTTGTGCACCTGGGATGATGTAGTCTGCTGCTAAATGAGCTCCTCAGTGCATCCAGTATGTCCTGCATAGGGTGGAACTCGGACTCCAGCAGAGATGACAGTTTAGCCACCGTCCTTCTCTCTCCTATCTCCTCCATCGGATCAAGGCGTTGCCCCAGGACAGAGCTAGCTAGCTTTCTTAATCAGTTTGTTCAGTCTCTTCCTATCGGCTGCAGTAATGCCACTGCCCCAGCAGACCACTCCAAAAGTGATGGCTGATGCCACCACCGTGTCATAGAATGACTTCAGCAGCGCCCCTTGTACACCAAAAGACCTGAGTCTCCTCAGCAGGAACAGCCTGCGCTGTCCCTTCTTGTAGAGTGCGTCAGTATTGTGTGACCAGTCTAGTTTATTGTTCAGATGAATACCCAGGTACTTGTAGGATGTCACCATCTCGATGTCTGTTCCCTGTATATTTACTGGTGCTGTGAGGGGCTGCCCATGCCTGCGGCAGTCCACCACCAGCTCCTTAGTTTTCCTCGCGTTGATCTGGAGGCAGTTCCGATGGCACCAGTCCACAAAGTCCTGGATAAGCCCTCTGTACTCAGCTTCATCTCCGCTGGAGATGAGACCAACGATCGCAGAGTCATCAGAGAACTTCTGTAGATGGCAATGTGTTGTGTTGTGTGAGAAGTCCGCAGTATAAAGAGTGAACAAGAAGGGAGCCAGCACCGTTCCCTGGGGGGCCCCCGTGCTACTGATGATCGTGTCGGAAACACAGTCCCGGGTTCTCACAAACTGAGGCCGGTCCGTGAGGTAGTCCAGGATCCATGATGACAGGTGCTGGTCCACCCCTGCGCGCAGCAGCTTGTCCTTCAGGATCATCGGTTGGATGGTGTTGAAAGCACTGGAGAAGTCAAAGAACATGATCCTCACCATATTCCCGGGCTTCTCCAGGTGGGACAGAGAACGGTGAAGGAGGAAGATCACCGCATCCTCCACCCCAATGCCATGCTGGTAGGCGAACTGGAGTGGATCCATCGCTGGTTCCACCAGGGGGCGGAGGTGAGCAAGGAGCAGTCTCTCCAGGGTCTTCATCAAGTGGGACGTCAAGGCCACCGGTCTGAAGCTGTTCAGGTCTTTGGGGTGGGAAGTTTTTGGTACAGGTACCACACAAGATGTTTTCCACAGCTGTGGTACCCTCCCCAGTTTCAGGCTCATGTTGAAGATATACGTCACAATCCCACACAGCTGGTCTGCACAGGACTTGAGGAGCTTTGCGCTGATGCCGTCCGGTCCCGACGCCTTCCTCGCCTTGATCTTCCTCAGCTCCGTCCTCACCTGGGTCTTGGTCAGGGTCAGGATGGGGGGCTGTGTGTTGGGAGTGGGGGGGGTGTCGGTGGAGTGGGGAGTGGGTAGCAGGACTTGATTTCTTAGAGGCAGCAGTGGTTGTTGTGCAGACAGGGGGGAGGGCGGTTGGTCAAATCTATTGAAAAACAGATTCAGGTTGTTCGCCCACTCCCTGCCCCCCGTGGCCTGGGGGGAGGTATTCTGGAGCCCCGAGATGGTTTTGAGGTTTCTCCAGACCCCGCTGATGTCGCTCTGTTGCAGCTTGTCCTCCATCTTCTTCCTGAAGCTGTCCTTGCCTTCTCTGATCTTTCTCCTCAGCTCCCTCTGTACGGACTTCAGCATCTCCCTGTTCCCCGACCTGAAGATCCTCTTCTTCTCTCTCAGAAGTGTTTTTATCTCAGGGTTGATCCAGGGTTTGTTGTTTGAGTGACGCCGTATGGTCTTGGTGGGAACGGATTTGTCCACACAGAAGCTGAGGTAGCCCGTGAAGGTGTGAATGAGGCCATCGATGTCCTCACCATGTGGATCGCAGAGCTGCTTCCAGGCAGTGGCATATTGCTAAATTGTGTAAAAAAATCAAGTTAAATCTTGCAAATTTCCGTGCAATTCAAAATGAAATGTCAACTGATGCCGCAAAAATATACTTGCATTCAATGATTCTGAGTCAATTCAACTATTGCCTAACTAGCTGGTCCCAGGCGGGTTTGAGTGCAAAAAAACCATTGGAAGTTTTGTACAAACAAGCACTTAAAGTTATGGATAAAAAACCTAGGCATTATCATCCTTGTGCAATTTTAAAAAAAATACAGTCTTTTAAATTGGGATAGTCTTCATACATTTGCAAATTTAAATTTGATTTATAAAGTACTGCATGATTTGGCTCCAGATCCTCTGGCAGAGTTCATCAGCCAAAGAAACAGCTCTGAGCGTGTCATTTGAGGCTCTGTCAGAGGTGACTGTTTCATTCCTCTGCGCAGGAGCACTTTCAGTAAGTCGGCCTGGTCAGTGAGGAGCGCTAGTGAGTGGAACTCAGTACCTGAGGAGGTTAAACTGCTCACAACATTCAAGGCCTTCACAAAAAAATTGAAAATGTGGCTTATAAACACCTACAGCTGCCAACACTAAAAGATAAGTCTGCTGTGATGTTTGATCCATCCATCCATCCATCTTCTACCGCTTTTCCGGAGGTCCGGGTCGCGGAGGCAGCAGTTCAAGCAGAGAAGCCCAGACTTCCCTCTCCCCAGCCACCTGCTCCAGCTCTTCAGAGGGGATACCAAGGCGTTCCCAGACTAGCTGGGAGACATAGTCTCTCCACCGAGTCCTGGGTCTGCCCCGGGGTCTCCTCCCAGTGGGACGTGCCTGAAACACCTCAAGTGGGAGGCGTCCAGGAGGCATCCTGATGTTTGATGTTGTGTTTAAATGTACAGTTTGTTATGTATATGTTATTTGTTACATTAGTGCCCTCTTAAATGTCTAACCATGTTTTTTTCTTGTAGATGCATTTTACTGCTTTTTTACATCTTGGCCAGGGGACTACAGATGAAAACTAGCCTTTTGGCTAATTCTGGCTTTTTTAACCATGTGTAATCATGTGTTTTATGAAATTGCATTGTCCCTTTTCAAATAAACTAAACTAAACCTAGAGAGGTTAGGCATCATCAGGCGCTCAAACAGCCCATGGGCTTTCCCGCTACACATGGTCCCTAAAGCTGAAGGTTCGTGGCGACCTTGCGGCGATTTCCGCAGGTTAAACAACGCTACAGCGCATGACCGCTACCCAATTCCCCACATTCAGGATTTTTCCGCTCACCTCGCAGGAGCGTGCATTTTTTCTAAGATAGATTTGGTCCGTGGTTACCACCAAGTCCCAGTGTGCGCTGAGGACATACCCAAAACAGCGGTAATAACTCCGTTTGGTTTATTTGAGTTCTTGCGCATGCCGTTTGGGCTTAAAGGGGCAGCACAGACGTTCCAACGCATGATGGATGCAGTGCTGCACGATCTCCCTTTCGTGTTCGTCTACCTGGACGATATCTTGGTAGCCAGCACGTCCGAAGACGAACACGAAACCCACCTCACGACGGTTTTCCGTAGGTTGGAAGAGCATGGTTTAATAATCAACCCAGTGAAATGTCAGTTCGGGGGTGACGGGGATTGATTTTTTAGGGCACCGCGTCTCTCCCGAAGGAGCGGTTCCGCTGCCTGACAAAGTGCGCGCAGTGACAGAATTTCCCCGACCACAAACGGTCAGGGCACTACAAGAATTTTTGGGAATGGTGAACTTTTATAACCGTTTCCTTCCCCGCGCAGCGCAGCTCATGCAGCCATTGTACGCTGCGCTCAAAAAACAGAAACCCGCGAATAAGGTCGAATGGACCCCGGAACGAGAGCAGGCGTTCTCGGAAGTTAAAGCAGCCCTGGCAAACGCTGCATTGTTGGCACATCCAGACCCAACGGCCCGCATAGCCCTCACCACTGACGCCTCAGATGTGGCCATAGGGGCTGTTGTGGAGCAGCGCATCGCTGGGGCTTGGCAGCCGCTTGCCTTTTTCAGCAGAACCTTGCGCGACAATGAACGTAAATACAGCGCGTTCGACAGAGAGTTGCTTGCTCTCCACCTGGCCATTCGCCATTTCCAGTTCTGGCTGGAAGGGCGCAGTTTTACTGCGTTCGTTGACCATAAGCCACTAACATTTGCGATGGCCAAAGTTTCAGAACCTTGGTCGGGCCGGCAGCAGAGGCAGCTGGCTGCGATCTCAGAGTTTACTACCGATATTCAGCATGTGTCGAGCAAACTGAATGTAGTGGCAGACTGCCTCTCGCGTGCCGTAGTGGCCCCGGTCTGTGTAGGGTTGGATTACGCAGCCATGGCCGCGGAGCAGGCTAGTGATGCGGACGTGCGCGCGCTCCAGTCTGGACCAACAGGGTTAAGGCTGGAGAAGAGGACGCTGCTTAACGGCGTTCCCCCCTTAATCTGCGACGTCTCCACGGGTCACCCACAGCCTGTGGTTCCAGCCGCGTGGCGCCACCGCGTGTTTGAGTCGGTTCACTCTTTGGCACACCCAGGGGTGCGCGCGTCGGTCAAAATGGTAGGAGAGAAATATGTGTGGCCGGGCCTTCGCAAACAAGTGAAAGAGTGGGCGGCAGCCTGCGTGGCGTGCCAACGAGCCAAAGTTCACAGACACACAAAGGCTCCTTTGGAGCCGTTTCGCATCCCGGCTAAGAGGTTTGACCATGTCCACGTGGACCTCGTAGGCCCCCTTCCGCTATCACGGGGTACACGCATATCCTGACAATGGTGGACCGCACCACGCGCTGGCCAGAAGCAGTTCCGCTGACGGCAACCACGGCCGAGGAGGTGGCGCGCACATTTTTAACAGCATGGGTGGCATGTTTTGGAGTTCCGTCGGACATTACGTCCGACAGAGGCTCTCAATTTGTTTCTGAACTCTGGTCAACCATGGCCCGCAGCCTAGGTGTCTCAATTCACCGCACAACCGCGTACAATCCGTAGGCAAATGGGTTATGTGAACGTTTTCATAGGTCGTTAAAAGCCGCTCTGAGGGCTTCACTGACGGATGCAAATTGGGTAGACAGGCTACCATGGGTTTTATTGGGGTTACGTTCTGCGCCTAAAGAGGATCTGGAAGCTTCCCCAGCAGAACTTGTTTTTGCACAACCACTCCGGCTGCCTGGGGAGTTTCTGCCAGATAATCCTGCGCCGGGCAGCTCCCCGTCTCAGCTGCTGCAGCGTTGCATAGACTCAAGCATGCTGCCGGGCCCTGCCCACCACAGTTTTCCGCGCGTTTTTGTGCCTAAAGCTTTGAAAAACGCAGAGTTCGTATTTGTCAGACACGACGCCCACCGCCCCCCACTGCGCCCACCTTATGATGGACCGTTTAGAGTGCTGGAAACAGGATAAGCATTTTTTGCTAGATTTGGGGGGTAGGAGGGAAAAAAATTGGCATAGACAGACTCAAATCTGCTTTTGTTGTGGCTGACGAGCAAGTGCTGTTGGCGAGGGCCCCTCGGCGTGGAAGACCCCCACGGGGCACTTCCCAGAGAAAAGATTCTCCAGAGCACCCACACGGACAGTCAAAAAGTTTTCACCCCCAGACATCAGCCCCCCAGCATGGCAGCGCCGCGGAGGCAGCGAATCCTGGCTACAGCAGATACGGCAGAAGACTGAAGCCCAAGCAGCATGTGGACTGATGTTAATGGTTCTATCACAGCATGTGGACTGTTACCCTTTTGTCCTATCTAATTTGCTGGGGGGGGGGGTGGCAACCTGGGGAGTGCATAATAGTTTACCACCTTAGACAGGAACAAAGGACGTGAAGTTAACCTTTTGTGTGTGAGAAGTTTCTAGATGCCCTAGTAAGATAACAGGGAGGTGTCAAGATGAATGGCCTGACTGCAGCCAGGGGAGATTATCTTTTGTGTGGGAGGAGAGTCTAGAAGGATGTCATGTTATTTAAGATAAGATAAGATAAGATAAGATAAGCCTTTATTAGTCCCACAACGGGGAAATTCCAGGATTGCAACAGCACAGGGATAGCAACACTCAGAGCAACAATCAGAAGGCAAGAAAAAAAACAAGCAAGTAAGAGCAGCTAATAAACATATGTACGTATTACTATAAAATATATATATATACACACACACACAGACACACAGTGCAGAGCATTGTAGCTGGATGGAATAAATATATGAATATATGAACACACAGTGCAGAGCATTGTAGCTAGATGGAATAAATATGTAAATATATAAACACCCACAGTACGGAGCATTGCAGCTAGGTGGAATAAATATGCAAGTATATAAACACACACAGTGCGGAGCAATGTAGCTAGATGGAATAATATGTAGATATATAAATATATAAACACACCCAGTGCTGAGCATTGTAGCTAGATGGAATAAATATGCAAATATATAAACACACACAGTGCAGAGCATTGTTGCTAGATGGAATGAAACAGCATAACCGTCTACTTAGTTATCCTACATGGTATGATTATGTGCCCATACATATTCTCACCCTCCATAGCGACCGGTATGTTCCTAGTTGTATGCCGGAGGGGACCATTGTGTAAGTCTATTGCATCTTTTGCATTCAAAAAACTATTAGTTTGTTACGTCTTTTTGCTATCTCTGCGAGCAGCCCTGCTTAGGTTGTACAGTCTGACAGCCGTTGGTAGGAAGGACCTACGAAACCTCTCGGTTGTGCACCTGGGATGATGTAGTCTGCTGCTAAATGAGCTCCTCAGTGCATTCAGTATGTCCTGCATAGGGTGGAACTCGGACTCCAGCAGAGATGACAGTTTAGCCGCCGTCCTTCTCTCTCCTATCTCCTCCATCGGATCAAGGCGCTGCCCCAGGACAGAGCTAGCTTTCTTAATCAGTTTGTTCAGTCTCTTCCTATCGGCTGCAGTAATGCCACTGCCCCAGCAGACCACTCCAAAAGTGATGGCTGATGCCACCACCGTGTCATAGAATGACTTCAGCAGCGCCCCTTGTACACCAAAAGACCTGAGTCTCCTCAGCAGGAACAGCCTGCGCTGTCCCTTCTTGTAGAGTGCATCAGTATTGTGTGACCAGTCTAGTTTATTGTTCAGATGAATACCCAGGTACTTATAGGATGTCACCATCTCGATGTCTGTTCCCTGTATATTTACTGGTACTGTGAGGGGCTGCCCATGCCTGCGACAGTCCACCACCAGCTCCTTAGTTTTCCTCGCGTTGATCTGGAGGCAGTTCCGATGGCACCAGTCCACGAAGTCCTGGATAAGCCCTCTGTACTCAGCTTCATCTCCATTGGAGATGAGGCCAACGATCGCAGAGTCATCAGAGAACTTCTGTAGATGGCAGTGTGTTGTGTTGTGTGAGAAGTCTGCAGTATAAAGAGTGAACAGGAAGGGAGCCAGCACCGTTCCCTGGGGGGCCCCCGTGCTACTGATGATCGTGTCGGACACACAGTCCCGGGTTCTCACAAACTGAGGCCGGTTCGTGAGGTAGTCCAGGATCCATGATGACAGGTGCTGGTCCACCCCTGCGCGCAGCAGCTTGTCCTTCAGGATCATCGGTTGGATGGTGTTGAAAGCACTGGAGAAGTCAAAGAACATGATCCTCACCATATTCCCAGGCTTCTCCAGGTGGGACAGAGAACGGTGAAGGAGGAAGATCACCGCATCCTCCACCCCAATGCCATGCTGGTAGGCGAACTGGAGTGGATCCATCGCTGGTTCCACCAGGGGGCGGAGGTGAGCAAGGAGCAGTCTCTCCAGGGTCTTCATCAAGTGGGACGTCAAGGCCACCGGTCTGTAGCTGTTCAGGTCTTTGGGGTGGGAAGTTTTTGGTACAGGTACCACACAAGATGTTTTCCACAGCTGTGGTACCCTCCCCAGTTTCAGGCTCACGTTGAAGATATACGTCACAATCCCACACAGCTGGTCTGCACAGGACTTGAGGAGCTTTGCGCTGATGCCGTCCGGTCCCGGCGCCTTCCTGCGCCGGGACCGGACGGGACCTGCGGGAAGGGAAGAGTTCCTACTTGTATGCCATTCTGTCTATGCTACTTGTGTGAGTCGTGTAATAAACCACCTGAACCAAAGCATGCCTCATTCTTTACATGCTCCACAGTTGTCCTCCCAGGTAAATTTGACATGCCGGCGTCTAGTTGCCAGTTCCGCATATCTCCAGCTACTGTTTTTTTTTTTTTTTTTTCCAGAAATTCTCTTGTTTTGGGCTTCTTCTTTTATGAAATTATAAAACTAACCAAGGCTATTGTAAGTTTTCCTGCTGTCACTCAGTAGGAGTTGTCACTTAGAAATCATTGTAGGAATTCTTTTGCACGGGCTTCTTTTTTTTTTTTTTTTTTTTGGAGAGTTAAGTGCATTTTCACATAAAGTTCCATGCTGTCTCACTATATCTGGAAACAAATGGTAAACGACGAGAAATAACAAAAGCAAGATTTTTTTATTGTAATTTTACGATTTTTAAAGATATATTTGAGACCATTTTTTCTTGTACAATTGAGAGTGTAATTTTCCTTAAATGGGCAGCCTTTCTCATAAATAAAATGACAAATTTTCTTGTCAATTTGAGATAATTGTTTAAACATAGTAGGCAACTTCTAATATGCAAAAAGAAAATCTTGGGCTCTTTAAAGCTTTTCTCTAATAAAAGCAAAACTTTTTTTTAAATCTGCAATCTTTTTTCCATTAAATTGTGCAACTTTTGAAAATGTGTGTTTTCTGCAGAGTTGCCAGGTTTTGCCCTAAATCTACAACTGTTGTTGTAAATTTCAGACCCTTTCCCAGTAAATGCTCCCTTTTCCCTTTGCATTCAATGTTGTGACTTCTTTCCTAGTACATTTTTTTTTTTAACGTGCAGCAGACTGAAAACAAGGAAAACAGGACAGTTCTTGGCTTAACAGCTTCCCCACAAACACTAAACTTGCTGCTAAATTTAAATAAATCAACCCCAACGGTAAAAACTAACCCACATTTTAATGGCGCAAATGAGAGCAGCATTAACACAGCGACCCCTGAGTGAAATCTAATAAGGACAGCATGAGCTCTGCCCCATTGTTACTGGAGGAATGAGCGCGTGGTGACAATAAGGAGCTGACTCGCGTGCTCATCGTGACGTCAGTTAAAGGCGAGCTCCGCAGACGCTCCAGACGTCTTCAGCTCACATCTGGTGGACACAGATCAGGTAAGGAAACTTCAGGTTAATTACAGGAGAGGGCGGACAACACCGTCAGTTGTAGTTGTTTGTTTTTAATATGTTTGTTATGTAATAATGAATCACGTGTCTCACTTGTTTGAATGAACTGTGTGAAACAGCTGGTGCATTCATTCATGCAATATTTTGCGAGTGCCGTTTGTTTTAAATTAGGCACAATTCTGGCTAAAATGTGTTTTTTTTTTTTAAATTATTATTATTGTTCCTGTTACAAACTAGAAAAGCACTCAGAGACCGCATACCTCCGCCAAGGCTCCTTTTGTTCCCCATGGATCACCTCCAGAATGTAATGGGTTTGTTTTGGAGGATTCTTGCTAACACCGTGTGAGAAGATAAGAGCCTTGGTGGAGTAATGAATTCTGGGATCATCACCAAAACGTCACGGGTTCCTCTCTAGCCCAAGGACTACCTCTGGTGAAAATTTCATCCAAATCTATGCAGTAGTTTTTGAGTAATCCTGCTGCACAAATACAAACAAGGTCCTTGGTGGAGGTATGCACTCTCAGATCATCAACAAAATTTGATGGGTTCATCCTTGGCCCAAGGGCTACCTCTGGTGAAAATTTCATCAAAATCCATCCAGTAGTTTTCGCTGTTAGAAAGCCAGTTTAGAAAGCTTGGGATCAGTCCGCCAAGGTCTCCGCCTTTTACCGCCACCTGATCCACATGGCACCAGACCCCCATGATCCCTCCTGCAGGTGGTGAGCCCACTGGAGGGCAGACCCATGTGACTCCTTTGGGCTGAGCCCGGCCGGGTCCCATGGGTGGAAATCCGGCCACCAGACGCTAGCCATCGAGCCCCTCCCCCAGGCCTGGCTCCAGGGTGGGGCCCCGGTAACCCCATATCGGGCGGGGTGCACTGAATCCATGATCTAGTATTTATCATGAGAGTCTGTTGGATCGTTCTTAGTCTGGCCCTTCACCCAGGACCAGCTTGTCTTGAGTAACCCTATCAGAGGCAAATTGCCCCTGACAACATAGCTCCTGGGATCACTGGGGCAAGCAAACCCTCCACCACGATAAGGTGACGATCCATGAGGGGATTTTGTTTGCAGCTGATGTTGTCCTGTTGGCTTCATCTAGCAATGACCTACAGTTCTTGCTGGGACGGTTTGCTGCTGAGTGTGAAGCGGCTGGGATGAGAATCAGCACCTCTAAGTCCGAGTCCATGGTCCTCGGCCGGCAAAAGGTGGATTGTCCTCTCTGGGTTGGGGACAGGCTCCTGCCCCAAGTGGAGGAGTTTAAGTATCTTGGGGTCTCATTCACGAGTGAGGGGAGAATGGAGCGAGAGACTGACAGACGGATCGGAGCAGCATCTGCAGTGATGCGGACGTTGTACCGGTCTGTTGTGGTGAAGAGGGAGCTGAGTTCTAAGGCAAAGCCGTCGATTTACCAGTCAGTCTACGTTCCTACACTCACCTATGATCACGAGCTTTGGGTAATGACCGAAAGAACGAGATCGCGGATAAAAGTGGCTAAAATGAGCTTTCTCCGTAGGATTGCTGGACTCACCCTCAGAGATAGGGTGAGGAGCTCAGTCATCCGGGAGAGGCTCAGAGTAGAACCGCTGCTCCTCCACCTTGAAAGGAGTCAGTTGAGGTGGTATGGGCATTTGATTAGGATGCCTCCTGGATGCCTCCCACTTGAGGTGTTTTGGGCACGTCCCACTGGGAGGAGACCCTGGGGCAGACCCAGGACTCGCTGGAGAGACTATGTCTCCCAGCTGGTCTGTGAACGCCTTGGTATCCTCTCTGAAGAGCTGGAGCAGGTGGCTGGAGAGAGGGAAGTCTGGGCTTCTCTGCTTGAACTGCTGCCTCCGCGACCCGGACCTCCGGAAAAGTGGTAGAAGATGGATGGATGGATAGTTTTCATGTAATCCTGCTAACAGATGGATGGACAAACAGACAAACCACCCCGATTACATAACCTCCATGGCGGAGGTAAATATACAAGGCTGATTATGCTAGGGTAGAATTCTGTGAGGTCTTCCGTATCTGTAGAGACCAAGATTATGCATGTAGACCTTAGACTTGTGCAGTTATAAATTATAGATATATTTATATCTATAATCTATATCTATATATTCTGGGTATGTTTGTTTAGACAAGGAACACCTCAGAATACCCTTGGGGCTTAATGGGTTAAATTACTTTGGATAGATGGAAAACTAGAATTCATGTAAAAAAAAATCAAAAAAAAAAATCAGTCTTCTGATTAGCAGTTCCAGGCAGACAGAAGGCTTCGAGAAAAATTTTTAAAACAGCACTATGTAACTTTCTTGTTCCACATAGGAACACTGAATAGACTACAACTATGGAGACTATCGCCTCAATCCCAACAGCCAATCACAGAGTGCTGAATTGTTTGCAGCTAAAGTTGTGCCCTGTGACTGGCTGGTGGGACTGAGGCGATATTCTCCATAGTTGTAGTCTTTTCAGTGTTCCTACCAAGAACAGAGCTGGTGCAGGCAAGCGGGCCCACTCAGGCTATGGGGGAAGGGACACCTAATCAAAGGTTGATGTACCATCAAAATAATTTTGGAAACGTTAATTTTTTTTTTTTTTTTATTTAAGTTTTTGTGAAGGGTATACAGGTCGTTACAGCAATGCAGTGTTTACATTTTCATCACATGTTCCCTTATTTTCTGATATCTGACAACATTGGAAGATTAATTCTTACAACACCCCTTATTTTTTTTTTTTTTTAAAGTGAAAGAAAAAGTGAAATTAAAGAGAAAAAACAAAAAAAAAACAAAAAACAAATAAAA
This sequence comes from Pholidichthys leucotaenia, assembly GCA_020510985.1. Taxonomy (NCBI): domain Eukaryota; kingdom Metazoa; phylum Chordata; class Actinopteri; order Cichliformes; family Pholidichthyidae; genus Pholidichthys; species Pholidichthys leucotaenia. The sequence goes on from CM035844.1 coordinate 205,053,855, forward strand.
AAAACAAACAAACCAGTAAAAAACAAACAAAAAGAAAAAGTAAGTAAATAAAGATAAAAGAGCATCTGAGTAGTGTTGGAACAAAGAGCGGAACCATTATTGAAATGATATTTGTCAAAGATTAGATCTAATGGAAGACACATATGCGGTCCAGGGTTGCCAAAAGTTCATGAACCCATCCATGTCCTGTCTCAGTGCGAATGTCAACTTTTCCATCGAGTAAATGTCTTGGATCACGTTAGTCCAATCTTCAGGTGTAGGACAGTCCTTCAACATCCATTTTTTAGTTAGAGCTTTTTTGCTTGCCAATATTAAAACATTGAATAAGTATTTTTCTCCTCGTCTTTCCAGTGAGTCCGGTAGTAAACCCAAATACAAAGTTACAAAAGAAAAGGGAACTGTAATTTTGAATATTTTCCCCAATATTGTCTGTACATTGGTCCAATATTGGTGGATAACTGGGCATGACCAAAACACATGAAAATGATTTGCAGTCTTTTCACCACACAAGCGCCAACAGTTCAATCCCTTATGGGTAAATTTGATTTGTGCAGGTGTTCTGAAAAATCTTGCCAAGTTTTTCCATCCAAATTCTCTCCACTGCAGGGATGAGGTACTTTTCCATTGCTGTTTATTTAGCTTTTCCCATATTTCCAGATGTAAAGTGAAATTCCCCTCTTTTTCCCATCTCTCTTTTATATAAGATGTGTTGTCTCCTTTTAAGTCTTGAAGACCTTGGTATATTTTAGAAATGTATCTGATCCCTGGGATCCCTTTATATGCCATTAAGAAGACCTTCAGAACACCTGACTGGGCCCTTTCCAAAACCTCCTTTTTAAGTATATTGTTTATGTGGTGTCTAAGCTGGAAGAACCTGTAAAGGTCTTGATTTATTAGGCCTTGTTTTTTCAAATCTTCAAAACTTCTTAAGATTTGCCCTTTAAAAAAATCGTAATATTTTATCAGCCCTTTCTCCTTCCACTTTTTAAATCTGGTGTCTGTTTTATTAGGAGTAAAGTCCTGATCATAGGCGATCCATTGCAGAAGTCGATAGGGCTCTTTAGTTTGATTCTCTCTGACTATCTTAAACCAAATTTTTAGCGGGGTCTCTATCCACGGGTTAGTGTTATTCAAAAGCTTAGGTAAGACATTGTTCCCTATTATCGCCTGTAGGGGGATGTCACTTGTTATTTGGCATTCGATCTCCTTCCATTGTGCAGAGTAGACTGGGTTACATATCTCTACTAAAGTTTTAATTTGTGCGGCTTTAAAGTAGTCCCTGATATTTGGCAGCGCGAGCCCACCTTTGTCTTTGTTTAGCTGTAGGGTTCTATATCTGATTCTAGGTCTCTTGCCCTGCCATATGAATCTTGAGATCCTTCTGTCCAGCTCCTGCCATGTTTTTTTGGGAGGTTCTACCGGTATTGTTTGGAAAAGGTATAGAAGACGTGGAAGTATATTCATTTTGACTGCTTCAATTCTTTGTGCAATACCCAAGAATGGTATCATATTCCATCTTGCTAGGTCAGATTTTATTTTTGTCACCAGTGGATCATAGTTTAGTGATATAATTTTGTTGAGTTGTTTCGGGATATTGACCCCCAGATATTTCATAGATTCCGACTCCCAGTTAGTTTTGAGTTTGCTTAGTGAATAATGATTTGGGTCATAGTTGAATGTTAAAACTTGGGTTTTATGCATATTTAATTTGTACCCCGATAAATCTCCATACTCTGAAAAAACTGAGGTTAGTTCTGGTAAAGAAGTGTCCGGCTGCCCTAGGTAAATTAAAATGTCATCAGCAAAGAGTGCTATTTTATGTTCCTTCTGACCAAGTGTAATACCTTGAATTTTTTGGTTTTGTCTTATCCATTGGCTCAGAGGTTCTATGAAGATTGCAAAGAGCAGTGGAGACAGGGGGCAGCCCTGACGACATCCTCTTTCCAGTTCAAAAGATGATGATAAATTACCGTTAATCCTTATTTTAGCTGTTGGTTTTTTATATAATGCCTGTATAGTTCTAATGAAGTTGTTATGAAAATTGAAACTGGATAAGATTCTGTATAGAAAAGACCAGTCAACCGAATCGAATGCTTTTTCAGCATCTAATCCTAATATGACTGCATTTAAGTTATATTTTTTTATATGATGAATTATGTGTAAAGTGCGTCGAATGTTGTCTTGTGTCTGTCTTTGTCTTATAAAACCTGTTTGGTCTAAATGAATTAGGTCTGTCAGTATATTCTCTAACCTTTTGGCAAGGATAATGGTAAAAAGCTTATAGTCCTGATTTAGTACACTGATTGGTCTGTAGTTGGAGCACTCTAGTTTATCCTTTTCAGGTTTAGGTATAACTGCAATGACCCCTTCTCTCCAGGAGGGGGGGATTTCCCCTGTGTGGAGGACATAATTAAATGTTTTCAGGAGGAGAGGAGATAGTTGCTGTTTAAAGGTTTTGTACCACTCTGCTGTATAGCCATCAGCTCCTGGGGATTTGTTAGCTTTAAGTTTCATAATTGCTTTTTCCAATTCTTTAGGATGTATTTCTGACAGTAGTGTTTTATTTTGTGACTCCGTAAGTTGGGGAAGGTTTAATGTGTTTAGGAATGCCTCGGATGCGTTTTTATGTTTTTTGTGGGAGTATAAGTTCTTATAGTAATTCTCGAAGTTTTTAAGAATATCCTGAATTCTGAATTTTATTTCCTTTGATACTGGGTCTCTGATTTTGTAGATTGCTCTTTCTGTTTGATGTTTCCTCAATTTATAGGCTAGCAATTTTGCCGATTTACTGCCTGCTTCATAGTATTTTTGTTTCAGAAATGTAAGTTTCTTCTGGATTTCTATTGTGTAGATCTCATTTATTTGGTTTTTAATTTCCTTAATCTTGAGCGAGTCAGTAGAATGAGTGTTGCCTTTGTGTTCTTTTTCTAGGTTCCTAAGTTCTGACTCTAATGTGGATAGTTTTTCTTGTCTTAGTTTCTTTTGGGTTGCCAGTTTTGCAATAATCTTTCCTCTTATTACAGCTTTACATGCATCCCACAGTATTAAAGGGGATACTTCTCCATTATCGTTATCTTCCAAATATCTGAGAATATCTGACTCCAATTCATCTTTCAATGGTCCTTTCAGGACATTTGAATTTAACCTCCAAGAAAATGTATTATTTGTGTATTTTTGGATATTTAAGTCCATGTAGATCGGACTGTGGTCGGAGAGATCCATCAGTCCTATTTTACATGTTTTTACTCTACCAATGTCTCTATTAAACATAAAAAAATAGTCAATCCTTGAGTAAGATGAATGTGGAGTTGAGTAAAATGTATAGTCTTTTACACTGGGGTTGAGTTCCCTCCACACATCACAGATTCCCATTTCTTTTAGTAGCATCCGAGTCTTCCTGTTTTGGGTGTTATTTTGATGTGGGGAATTACCAGAAGCATCCCAGTATGGATTCAGTCTAAGATTGAAGTCCCCACCACATATCACTAAACCTTGAGCTTTAGTTATCATTAGGTCGAATACATTTTTATAAAATTTCCAGTTAGCCCCTGGGGGAGCATACACATTCAGCAGGGTGATATCTTCTCCCTCTAGCCGCCCAGTTACCAAACTGTATCTCCCTTCTTTATCTTTGTGTTCTGATTTTTTTTCAAATGTAATTTTGGTTGATATCAATGTCGCTACTCCCCTCCTCCTCCCTGATTTATATGAAGATGAAGAGATCATTTTAAACCCTTGTCTACTGAGTTTATTGTGTTCCACGTCTGTTAGGTGGGTTTCTTGTAAAAGTATTATTCCTGCTTTGTCTTTTTTCATTTTGCCTAGAATCTTGGATCTTTTAACTGGATTCAGGATCCCTTTTACATTATATGAAATTATTTTGGTTACACCCTGTTTCTCCATTGTGTTGTTTTGTTTAGTATAACTGTGTGGTGGCCCTCTTTTGTGCTACTCAGAAACTGAAAGAACATTAAAAACAAGAAAAACATTAAGAACATAGTGTAAAAAACTTTAAAACAAAAAACTGTCAAAAGAACTTCCTGAGCTGAGGTCTTTTTAAAGACCCTGTAAGAGCCTTGATGGAGTGAAGGCTCTGAGGGAAATTCCTCAAACTCTGTTACGTGTTGAGGGCCCTCTCTTACCACTGAAAGTAGTCCCATGCTTTTAACGTGAGTTTCAGAACCCAATCCAAACTTGTAATGATTTTTTTTTTTTTTTCCTTTTATGCCTAAACCCTGTGAAATTGTGTGCACCCTCCCACCCCCATCACATCAAACATTCACGCAAAAACAGTATTTGTTAGTATGAGGAGAACATGTGGATTATTGTCACATTTCTATTTTAACAAGTTTTTTTTTTTTTTATTACAAAGACTTATTTGTTTCAAATAATATGATTGTTCCATGAAATGTTTTACCACATGCTGAATATGCATCTCCTTTAATGTTTGTTACCTTGTATGAGGGGGGTTGGATGTGCGGATTGATTCAAGAGAAAGGAAAAAAAAAAAAAAAAAAAAAAAAAAAAGGTCGCTATTCCAACCTGAAAACGGATAGTTTATCCGCGACGCTCTGGTGCTGGGTTTCCCGCTGCTGGTCCGTGGATTTTGAGGGTCTTTGTGTTGTCCATGTTTGCGCTTTGATCTTCTCACTCGGGTCTGCTGCGGGTTTAAACACCGTTACCGGGAGCCCTCTTCTCGCCATGTCAGCTGTTGCTTCTTCCGCCGAATTATAGAGACACGTTTCATCGCCGTAGAAGACCCTTAACTTCGCAGGAAATGGTGTCTGAAAGCGCAATTTCTTCTCTCTTAACACCTTTTTCGCGTCATTGTATTCCCTGCGCTTTTTAAGGACCTCCGGGGCGTAATCGTGTTCCACGTAGACTTTTCTCTCCTGGTGCATAAATCCTTTTTTCTGCCAGGCCAGTCTTACAACCTCTTGTTTTATTTTGAAATTGGAAAATCTTACCAACACCGAACGTGGGGGCGCTTCCGCCGCCGGCCTAGCGGCTAATGAACGATGTGCCTTTTCTATCTTCAAGTCGGTGGTTTGTGGAATATCCAATTTCTCTCTTAGTAAGGATTCCACGCATTCTGCCATTGAGTTAAAACCATTTTCGGTTCCTTCTATCAGACCATGAATTCTTATGTTGTCTCTTCTTTGTTTTCCTTCTTGGTCGGTTAGCTTAGCCTCTATAGCTGCTTGTCTTTTGCGTAGGTCCAGCACAGAATCTTCGAGCACTTTTATTCGATCCTCTGTTTCCAAGATTCGGTTCTCGGCCTGGTCCACTCTGCTGTTTGTCCTTTTCAATTCTTCTCTGAATTCCCGAAATTCGGCCGTAACATCTCGGCGAAATCGTCGTAGTTCCTCAAATAGTGATTTCAGGCTAACCCTTTTGTTAGCTATCACCAGCTCCTCGTCTTCTGAACGGGGATCTTCCAGTTCAGATTCTCCGGCCGATACGTGTCCTAGCCTGGAGAATTTCAGTTTCTTCTGTTTTCCTTTAGACATGATGATTTTGTCTTTTGATTTTCACTCCTCCAAAAATCCGTTAAGTTTGATTTTCAAGGTGTTATCCTGGATTGAGTCTGAGAGCTTCAGTGTTAAGCTGCAGTCGCCATGGCGTCCAGACCGGAAGGAAACGTTAATTTAAGTTGAAAATCTTACATAGTGTTGCTTTAAGGTAGTTCCCAGCCAGGAAAAAAAATTGAAAAAGTTGTAAATTAATTAAAAAAAAAAAAAAAAGTAGCAAATGCATGAATAAATATATTGAAAATTTCTGAGGAAAAAATGTCCCAAATTTATGAGGAACAGCTGTAAGCTTACAGTAAAAAAACTGAACATTTTTGAGAAAGCTCCAAAATAACAAGAAAAATGTCACAAATTTATGGGAAAAACTCACAAATTTACAAGAAAAATAGCAAATTTACAAAGACAAAGTAACAAATTTATGCGAAAAAGTTGCAAGATTACAGTAAAAAAGTGGCAAATTTATGAGAAAGTTCCAAAATTACAAGTAAAGGTTAGCAAATATTCAAGAAAAAGTGACAATTTTACAAGAAAAACTAACAAATTTATGAGAAAAAGTTGTAAATTTAAAAAAAAATCACAAATTATGAGGAAAAAGTTGCAAGTTTGCAGTAAAAAAAAGTTGCAAATATTTGAGAACATTTTAAATTTTCAAGAAAAATTTATCAAATTATTGGGAAAAAGTCAGAGACTTACAAGAAAATAGCAAATTTATCAGAAAATGATTTGAAAACAGGTAAGCAGGTAAAGTCCATGTTGGCAAACACAAACGGGACCAACAGAGAATCCATGGATAAACCCACATGGGACCCATAAGACAGCCCAGATTTAACATTTGGTGGGGCCCACATGGAGACACGCTTGTTTTCTTTGTTATCAGTTTTGTCTCCATAAATGCTGAAGTACTGTAGTTGCACTGGCTCCACAAGGAAACCAGTGTATCACAAAATATGTATCAAACCACTGGCAGATAAAATTATGAAGGAAAAATAAAGTTTAGGAAAACCCAATCTGCAAGCTGATTTTGTTATTATGTGCTTGTAAAATAGGGTGGAAATAACTATACATTTTTAATAAAATATAATAGAATTTAAAAACATAGTGCACAGTGCAAGTTTACGTAGTCAAACCTGAGATGAAGATTGTGTCAGAAGTATCAGTTATTGAGCGCATCGGAGCAGTTTCAGACAAAAATTGCTGCTTTTTCCTCTCTACTAATAATGACATTCCTACCATCACACAAAACGTTGGCTAAAAAATAAATACCAACATTAACTTTTCTACAAATATCCATCCATCCATCCATCCATCTTCTACCGCTTTTCCGGAGGTCCGGGTCGCGGAGGCAGCAGTTCAAGCAGAGAAGCCCAGACTTCCCTCTCCCCAGCCACCTGCTCCAGCTCTTCAGAGGGGATACCAAGGCGTTCCCAGACTAGCTGGGAGACATAGTCTCTCCACCGAGTCCTGGGTCTGCCCAGGACTCGGTTCTACAAATATATGTTATGAGTTTTGTGGTGTATGAATACCAGGTATTCAGGGAGTGGTGTGGCATCCTGCGGATGATGTCACCTCGTCTTATACAGTATATTGGGTGGCCTGTCATTTCACCAGTCAGTTGTATAGCAGTTCATGGTGGATATCATAGACACTCAGTGGTAGGCAGCCGGCCCCTTTGTACATATGCCTGTGTTCTTATACTTCAACTGTAATGAAGTTCACTAAACGGCAGCATCCTCGTTGGTCATCATTGCCAGGTTTGTGTACATAACATTTGGCGACAAGAGATTAAACCATGGAGGCGTGCTTACGACCGGTATGACCATTCCTCAAGTGCCTGGGAGAATGAGCAGTCCCGTGGCCACATTGGCTGGACATGTTCGAGACCTACATCTCAGTGCTGGACCTGGGCAAACTTGACAAAGTAAGGAACAGAGCACTCCTTGTCCATCACCTCGGCATAGAAGGCCAGCAAATTTTCCACACGCTAGGACTGACAGCCATATGTGGATGCCGTCGAGCTACTAGATAGCTACTTTGCCACCCCTAACAACGTGATTGCATGACGAATTCACTTTCGCCAGAGACACCAAAGGATCAGTGAGTCAGTTCAGCAGTTCATCACTGACTTAAGGCATTTAGCTAGTTTTTGCCGTTTTGGGCTGCTTGAAGATGAAATGGTACGGGACCAGTTAGCTGAGCACACATGTAACGCTAGGCTATGAGCTAAGATGCTAATGGCGCCAAATGACAGGATGCTAGCTAATACAATTGAGCTAACGTTCCAGCTAGAAGCTGCAGAAAGGTTAGCCTCGGAGCTAAATGGGCACCAAGCACAGAAGCTACCCGGACAGATGACGCTAGCTAACATGGTGAGCTCAGAGGGAGAAGAGGACTCGGCGGAAGAGTTTGAGACAAATGCTGTTAGCCGAAGGTCCGCTCTGAGAGGCTCCGTCTGCAGGAGATGTGGGTCCCCGATGCACCAGGACAGAGCACGTTTTTGCCTGGCCAAAGGACAACGGTGTAACAAGTGTGGGCGCCTGAACCGTTTTGCCAGAGCGTGCCGATCGCAGGCACCATGGGGCCCGCCAAGTAAGCCAGCCTACCCGCCAACAATGACTACACATGCGGTAAGCCCCGACATCAACGGTTATTCATACAGCATGTTTGAGGTGGACGGGGTAGCCATACTGCTCCTGCTCGACACGGCGGTGGTGTGGTCGATGTTAAACTGGGGCACGGTGAAGAAGTTTTTCCCCAACCACAAAATCCACAAGAACCCAATGCCGCTGTATGGATATGGGGTCACAGACTGTGCAATGTCAGAATGGTAGAACTGACTTTTAATTACAAGTCTAAAATCGTGCATGACTTCTTGTTCCAAGTGGCAGCGCACGGTGACAACATCATGGGATTTGACCTCTTCTACAGACTCGGCTTCACCATCAGAGACAGTGCGGGGTTCGAATGGTTTGGATTTGGCAGCTGGAGCACAGCGGACCTCGAGGATGATGACGTGGTGTGGGACGAGGTAATTACGAGCTGCACCGACACCAAAGCGTCCACCGCGTGCTCTCAGGAGGAGAGCCGCCCGGAGGGGGGGCAGCCGGACTCGCCTATGTCTCTCACTCAGCCAGAATCAGAACTGGAGCCACGGGCCCACTACAAAGCCCCTCAGACAGAACTGTTCTCCCTGTGGAAGACTGTCCAAAAAAAAGTGACTGTTCAGGTAGGAGTGCGGCTGACACGGTGGCAGAATAACCACCCCAGCTGCATTGGGTCCCGTGGTGGTCTACCCACAGACCCTAGTTGTTAGGCTTTGTATTTGCATAGTGGGATTTGATTACTAAATTGGGGACGGCACATCTGCTAAAGTTAATCATAAATTTTTCAATTTTTGCAAGGGGGGAGGAAAATGTAGTGTATGAATACCAGGTATTCAGGGAGTGTTGTAGCATCCTGCAGATGACGTCACCAAGTTTTATGTATTGGCCAGCCTGCCATTTCATCAGTCAGTTGTATAGCAGTTCATGGTGGATATCATAGAGATGCTCAGTGGTAGGCAGCCAGCCCCTTTGTACATGTGCCTGTATTTTTATACTTCAACTGTAATCATCATCATAGCAGTCTGTCGGGGGCGACACTGACTGTTTCATTTAGGTCTGATCAGATTCCTCTATGCAGCTCTGTCCTTCACCTTCCGCTGCCAGGACCTCCTGACCTTGTTAACTCGGGTGACATCTGAGCCAGTATGAGTTGCTTTCTGACTGACCATTTCATGAAACTGCTTGCAAAGTATTTGAGTACTGCTAGCGTTTGTTGGACTAGCGGCACATTCTTGGCAGATAGAGGTATTATCAGTGGCAAGGACAGGCCAAGACAAACTGACTCCAGTATCTGTTGAGGTGACTGACCAGATGATAGGTTTGTTTATCTCTGCTCTTTGTGTAGTGCATGTCACAATGCACTGACTGGCAAAAGTCCACCACAGACCTTGAGACAGATGTGCTTATCTGCCAGGATGTCCAGTCTCACCCCGTGTAACTGGGAGTGGTCCACCACAGACCTGTGACAGATATTGTTTTTAGTTCTGCCAGGATGCCCATTTTCACCCTCCACACCCTCGGAAGAGCGGAGTTGCCGGTGGAGTCGCCGATGGCCCGACCCATGAGACAGGTAGTACCGGTTTTCATGGTTATCAGGTAGCAAGCAAACCAATGCCTGACCTGACATCAACTGTAATAAAGTTCACTGAACAGCAGCATCCTCGTCGGTCATCATTACCAGGTTTGTGGACATAACAAGTTTATTCCAGATTTAGATTCAGATTCACGTCACTAATTCTCAGGGGGAAATTCAGTTGTAGCAAATTAATGCACTAAAGTAATCTGTTGTATGTGTTATATGTGACTCTTGTTTGTCCTGTTTTCTGTGCATTGTATAAAAGGATATGGTGCTTATGTAACAACCACCACTACTTTATAAAAGGTATGATATACTTTGAGTACAATGTGTGGGTTTCTTTACACTCTCTATACATTCTGACTGATAGCATCACATGGCAACCTGACTGTATAGTCCACTATACAACCTTTGTCTTCTTAGCTGTTTCCCTTGTACAACTTGTAACCTGGGGTTGAATGGATATTTCTCTTACTTCAGGTGTGTCCAAATTGTCACCCAATAAGCAGCGAGATGTACTTCAGAAAAAGGTGGCTCTCAGAATAGGTCAGCCTCCATAGGTGCAGCACTTGTGTAACATTCCTGTTTAATTTCTACAAAACCTTCTTGTCTCCTACAGGTAAGATGTTCACCTCCTCCGTTCTCCTCCTGCTGCTCCCTCTCATCTCAGCTCAGACTTACCACTGGGGTCCATGTCGAAATCCAAAGGTCCAGCCTAACTTTGACCTTCATAGGGTGAGTGGAATTTGTGCAGATATAAGCATTTTTGTGCCCACGGTTTACTAGTAGTGTGCCTCTGTTGACAGTACCTGGGTAGATGGTATGAGATTGAAAAGCTTCCTGCTTTCTTTGAGAGGGGAAAGTGCATTCAGGCAAATTATGCCTTAAGAAGAGATGGGACCATCCAAGTGCTGAACTCTCAGGTTCGGTAAGTACCCCAGTCTTCCTACAAATTTTAATTTTTCCTCTGTGACTGAAATCATTTGACAACGTTGGTCACTGGAAACAGGAGAGAATTTTAAGGAGCCCCTATTATTCTCTTTTTCCACATGTTGACACAGCTCCCAGAGGTGTTAATGAAATGTCTGTGACATGTTTTAGTCAAAACACCTCAAGATTTAATTATTGCAGTATTATTTTCCACACTGAGAAGGAACTCTCCTGAAAACACGCTGTTTTATGTCATTGCTTTAAATGCTGATGACACCCAATTCACCCCAACCTCACTCTTTTGCTATTTCACTGAGATACAGTGGGGTAAAAAAGTATTTAGCCACCAATTGTGCAAGTTCTCCCACTTAAAAGATGAGAGAGGTCTTCAATTTTCATCATAGGTATACCTCAACTATGAGAGACAAAATGAGAAAAAAAAATCCAGAAAATCACATTGTCTGATTTTTAAAGAATTTATTTGCAAATTATGGTGGAAAATAAGTATTTGGTCAATAACAAAAGTTCATCTCAATACTTTGTTATATACCCTTTGTTGGCAATGACAGAGATCAAACATTTTCTGTAAGTCTTCACAAGGTTTTCACACACTGTTGCTAGTATTTTGGCCCATTCCTCCATGCAGATCTCCTCTAGAGCAGTGATGTTTTGGGGCTGTCGCTGGGCAACACGGACTTTCAACTCCCTCCAAAGATTTTCTGTGGGGTTGAGATCTGGAGACTGGCTAGGCCACTCCAGGACATTGAAATGCTTCTTACGAAGCCACTCCTTCGTTGCCCGGGCGGTATGTTTGGGATCATTGTCATGCTGAAAGACCCAGCCACGTTTCATCTTCAATGCCCTTGCTGATGGAAGGAGGTTTTCACTCAAATTCTCACGATACATGGCCCCATTCATTCTTTCCTTTACACGGATCAGTCGTCCTGGTCCCTTTGCAGAAATACAGCCCCAAAGCATGATGTTTCCACCCCCATGCTTCACAGTAGGTATGGTGTTCTTTGGATGCAACCCGGCATTCTTTCTCCTCCAAACACGACAAGTTGAGTTTTTACCAAAAATTTCTATTTTGGTTTCATCTGACCATATGACATTCTTTCAGTCCTCTTCTGGATCATCCAAATAATCTCTAGCAAACTTCAGACGGGCCTGGACATGTACTGGCTTAAGCAAGGGGACACATCTGGCACTGCAGGATTTGAGTCCCTGGCAGCGTAGTGTGTTACTGATGGTAGCCTTTGTTACTTTGGTCCCAGCTCTCTGCAGGTCATTCACTAGGTCCCCCCGTGTGGTTCTGGGATTTTTGCTCACCGTTCTCGTGATCATTTTGACCCCACGGGGTGAGATCTTGCGTGGATCCCCAGATCGAGGGAGATTATCAGTGGTCTCGTATGTCTTCCATTTTCTAATAATTGCTCCCACAGTTGATTTCTTCACACCAAGCTGCTTACCTATTGCAGATTCAGTCTTCCCAGCCTGGTGCAGGTCTACAGTTTTGTTTCTGGTGTCCTTTGACAGCTCTTTAGTCTTGGCCATAGTGGAGTTTGGAGTCTGACTGAGGTTGTGGACAGGTGTCTTTTATACTGATAATGATTTCAAACAGGTGCCATTAATACAGGTAACGAGTGGAGGACAGAGGAGCCTCTTAAAGAAGAAGTTACATGTCTGTGAGAGCCAGAAATCTTGCTTGTTTGTAGGTGACCAAATACTTATTTTCCACCATAATTTGCAAATAAATTCTTTAAAGATCCTTCAATGTGATTTTCTGGATTTTTTTTTCTCATTTTGTCTCACATAGTTGAGGTATACCTATGATGAAAATTGGAGACCTCTCTCATCTTTTAAGTGGGAGAACTTGCACAATTGGTGGCTGACTAGATACTTTTTTGCCCCACTGTATTTGATGAGGACACCATGCTTGAGGGTATCGTTAGCTTTTAGCTTTGGTTGTCAAAGGAAGTACAACACTAACATATCATGGTTGAATGTTAGATATTAAAAGCCTAAGTAAAGCATTATTGGAGACAGGGGTGTTTGAGTTGTCGGTAGCATATGACTTGTCCCTCGGGTGTAATAAGCACAGACACAACCATGAATGAGTGAATGACTAACTCTGCTAATGGTAGCTATCTATTGCTAATGGAAAAGATGTATAATAAACTACAATCCAATAAATTAAACATAGCAAGGTATCAAACTCTACTTCAGTCAGATGCCAGTGAGAAGGGCTCATTTACCATTTCTGACACAAAAAACATTTTCTGTTTTGGAATGTCTTATATGTCGATACTTGAAGGTTTCTGTGATGCAACAATTTGCAATAGAGTGGAAGTACTTATTGCTACTTCTGTTTACTTCTGCAGGCCAAGAAATAGTCCAGAGACCCACAATGAAATCAGAACAGAATATTTACAGTTTTGTTCTTTCACTCATGCGTCCATACTCCACTTATAAATTGTACATACAGTATTTACCATACAGACAATATGGTGGTTACTCAACTTTACATCTGACTTTCTTCAAGAGCCAAATTAAAACACAAACAAATTGAAACCTGAAGTGTGGATTCAGTGCTTAAAGCCACATTTTTACAGATATGTATACTGAGTGATGGGCTGACTGATTACATATTAGTGAAACACTTTAGGATTTAGAGAGTTTTTGTTATCATATAGGGCTTTTACTAATAGTTACTGCTATAATGTAACTTTAAATGCCATATTTGTGTTTCTCAGTAAAGACAAAAGGGAGTATAAAGAAGGGACAGCAATCATTCCAGACAGTCGTGATCCAGCAAAACTTGGAGTCAGCTTTTCATATTGTAAGTACATTTAATAATTACTCCTGCAGTCTTCTTTCTTCACCCTCCCATTCTTTCTTATTATCTTTTCCTTTTAACTCGATTTTTATCCCCCGCTGGTCAAATACCAAAGCGGTCAAACACCAAAGCGGTCAAACACCGAAGGGGGATTATGTTATAACGCAGTCCGTCCATCCGTCAGTCTGTCCCTCCCATTTTTGTTAAATCAACTATTCCTACGGTTTTGTTCCGATTGTTTTGAAACTTGGTACCAGGGTTTGATATACTCTGATGATGCGCATATTGCCATTTGACTCAGATCAGATGACCTTGAGGTCAAGGTCAGAGGTCAGTTTTCCCTAAATCTTGTAAACGCAATAACTACTGAAAGGAATGATGTAGGCTTTTCAAATCCATACTATAGTTGTATCTAAGACACATCTTGGATGATGTACACCCTGACCTGACTATGGATTTGGGGTCAAGGGGTCAAAGGTCAAAGTTAACATTCCATTTGCATTATTACTATACACCAAGTAAAGCTAGGGTCACCAAACTTGGTACACACTGTGGTTTTGGGGTTGCAAGGTCAAAGGTCAACATCAAAATGACATATAAACTATAGCTCAACAACAAAGAAAGCTAGAGTCACCAAACTTGCTACACCGGTTCATCTTGAGATCCTTACCTCTGACTATGGGTTTGGGGTGAAAAGGTCAAGGGTCAAAGTTAGCACTCCCTATGCCCTCTTACTATAGAACGTGCAAATATCACAATGAGCCCCTACAGGGGCGGAATTCAGACCCAAACGCAGGACTTTAGTTTGCAGTTTTAATGAAACAAAAATAGGGAAACTCACAAGACGAGGTAGAACTCCGGCAGAATACAACACAAAAGGCTTTGGCAGGACAAGATGGCGTACAGACTAGTCATGCGCCAGCATGACTTAGAAGGACGTCACCCCTTAAATAGGACAAAATAATTAACCAAAATAATAAACAGCCGTAAATAATCAAGAACTTAAAGAAACATAAAACAAGCTAGGGGAAAACGGAAGTAAACAAAAGGTGCTTTCAAAATAAGAGCCCAAACCAACATGACAACTACCAGATGTGACCAAGATGATAATAATAATACTAAGAATGAAAATAGTGGACAAGGCTAAGGCAGGCATAATAATAATAATAATAATAATAATAATAATAATAAACTGAAACCAGAAACTGAGGCCAAGGAGTAGATACATAGACAAGACTATGGCGGATGATAAAATAAAGGCAGCGATGGAGAGTTTTAAGTAGGTTTACTAAAACATACCGCCATCACGGAGCTCGCCCCGGCGCCGTGCATGCGCACCGGGAGCGAGCCCGGAGGCTCTCAGCAGAGAGACACAAGAGTGAGTGTGTCAGCAGCAGTTGCAGGAATGAGAGAATGAGTTACAGAATATGTGCGGTATTTATACCCAGTTATAACAATACATGAAAGAGCATTCACAGCAGTTGGTATGGGCATTTGCATATGAGAGACACAGTGAGAACAGGAAGCATGAACACAATGCATGAATGGAACATTAACATCACAATACTGAGCCGGAACAAGCCAGATGGAGCGGGGCTGCCTGTAGACATTAATACACACATTTCACTGTTCTGTTATTTGCTCTAGCCGAGCGCTGTGTCTGTCTCAGTCTGTTGTGGGGGTTGTCTCAAACCGCCACACTGCTCCCCCACAGAGGGCTTGGCAGGGGGCCAAGACCTCGATAGTTCAGCTTTGGCAGCGAGCAGGAAAAGCTCTGTGCAGGAGAAGGTGGGGGGGGGGCGGGGGGTAGTAAGTGCCGGCAGGAGACGGTGAAATCGTCTGAGCCGCGCAAAAATTGCTTGTTGTTCCGCGATGTCGAGGGGCTGTCCCGTTGAACGTGCGGAGATCACAAGAAGAAAAATTAGTCACTGGCTCCTCTCGCGATTAAGTCCTGCAAGGATTAATAGCGGCCGTGAAGAAAAGACGAGGCTGCGTGGCGGCTGTAATAAAAGCAGAGGGACTGGCGTGTTGACTTTAGGTGCAGGCACAACCTTAAAGCTCTCGGAAACCGCAAACCGCTGAATTTCCCTTGTGCGCCGTGGCTGAGACCATTAGCAAATCCTTCGTGCATGCTGCATGCGTGCTTCAGGTGTGGGAGCAGCCCTGAAGGCTCTGTGTGCAGCGGCGAAGGAGGGTGGGGGTCTGCAGAGCCGTATGCATCCCGTGCGTGGTGCGCCGTCCTCGTAACTCTCCGGTGCGTGTGCCGGGGCTCCGTGCGTTGTTGGGCCAGCTGGGGAGGAGACAGGGTCAGGGAGCGTAATCATCCCTGTTCAATGTGTTGGAGCGGTGAAAGGAAGTAGACGATCTTTGTCCCTCGAGCTCGTGCAGATGCGTTGGAGCGGTGAGAGGGAGGAGACAATCTTTGTCACTCGCTCGGCCATGGTGCGTTCAGGTCCACGCGCTGCATTCTCCGTCGGCCATGGAGGTCGCCGTCGTGGAGAGGGGACGAGGTGCATGTGCTCTGGTGTGGAGGAGCTGTGAGCGCGGCCGGTCCAGCGTGGATGTGCCGATCTAGGCGTGCAGATCCCACCATGAAGTTTGCTGCGGCTTTCCCGGTCGTGGGTGATGTCCTGAGAGTTCACTGAAGCAGAAGGCAGCTGCTGCGTTCGCTTGTTGTCGGAGCATCACCGCCGGGTGCTACGTTCGCCGGCAGCGTGTTTTTTTCCAGCGTCGGGTCACCAATATGGCAGATGATAAAATAAAGGCTGAGAAGTGAGGTTTTAAGTAGGTTTACTAAATCATACCGCCATCACGGAGCTCGCCCCGGCGCCGTGCATGCGTGCCGGGAGCGAGCCGGGAGGCTCTCAGCAGAGAGACACAAGAGTGAGTGTGTCAGCAGCAGTTGCAGGAATGAGAGAATGAGTTACAGAATATTTGCGGTATTTATACCCAGTTATAACAATACATGAAAGAGCATTCACAGCAGTTGGTATGGGCATTTGCATATGAGAGACACAGTGAGAACAGGAAGCATGAACACAATGCATGAATGGAACATTAACATCACAATACTGAGCCGGAACAAGCCAGACGGAGCGGGGCTGCCTGTAGACATTAATACACACATTTCACTGTTCTGTTATTTGCTCTAGCCGAGCGCTGTGTCTGTCTCAGTCTGTTGTGGGGGTTTTCTCAAACCGCCACAAAGACCATGATAATACTAAGTGATAATAATGATAACATAAAACAAAGGGGAACTAAAGGCAAGGACATGAGTTGAGGCTCATGTCCTGTAACAAAAAATATAATTTGCAATATAAGGTGAGTGTCATGAATTGCCCTTCAGGGCAGAGAGGAGAGACCCACACGCTGACTGCAGCTTGTGAAATTTATTGAAAAAAAAATAAAACAGAAAGTCCAAACAGTGCTCCAACACAAAATCCAAACTGACATCCAAAGCAAACTTATGGATTAAACACACCATAACAAGGGCAGGTTTCCGGTGGAGACAAGGGGAGAGACTCCGGCAATAAGTGGAGAAAATAACAACTCTTAAATAGAATAAGAAACAAATAAACACAAATGATGGCAGGTGTGGATACCATGAGCGGGCAGGAGGAAACAGTGATTATAAACTCGGATCAGCTGGGAGCAATGAGAGGGAGAGACGGGACTGACAGCTGACAGGAGCACCACCCACAATAGAGCAAAAAACCCAAAAGTGCCACTGACAGCTGCAGCCCTGAGAAGAGAGGAAACACAGCAAAAATATAATGAGATAAAAAAATAAAGACAATTAAACCCAAACATATAAATAATAACACTACAATGGACATAACCAGGAAAATAAATCATACTAAGAAACAATCCAGAATATGTGAAAATAAACCAAAGATAAAATAGCAGGAAAAGAACTCAAAAATACAGCACCAAACAAATTTAGGGGAAAAAAAGGCAAAGAGACAGAGCACGGCGGGATCCCCCCATGCTCAGCTCGTGACAGTGAGGACATGCGCTCAACCCATGCTCTGACAGTAAAGCTCTCTAGGGTCACCAAACTTGTTACACAGGTTCACCTTAGGATCCTGATCTACAGCTGTTGGTTGTATAGAACTGTTTTTGTTGTATATTCATGGATGATAGGTTCATCATTATTTGGTTCTGCTCCAGTAATTATATGGAAAACTTGAAATCTGCTGTCTTTCAGTGACATATTGGGATATTCAAAGAAATCGGAGGCAGGGGATGTTGCGCTCACCTCAGAGTGTTCTTGTTATATTCTTCATGAGCAGAGAGTTAAAGGAGGTCAAACTGAGTACAGGATTGAGGGAAAGGCAGAAACTGAGCGTTTCACATCCTAGTTATTAAAGACACACTTGCCTCCACAATGACAGCAGTGTCATCTCATTTGTGACTCAGTAGCCTCAGTTCATTGGTAACGTTCGTGACAATGAAACCGTCTGTGAAAGGCTTGTGTCAGTATTTATTCTGGTCCCTCTGGAACTCACTAGATCTTATTGGCCTTCTGGGTCATCTTGGCACTGAAACACCTTATCAGTTGAGTTTATACTTGTCCTTGTGGACATTCCTGATGTTTACGGTCCTAAACTTGGTTGAAGGCCTGATAGCCACAAAAATTATTGCCTCAGTCAGTCTTATTTGTTCCAGAAAATAGACGTTAAATATACAGGAAGCCAAAGATTCAAAGAATTTATTTGTCAATACAACTATACGTACAGGACATACAGGAGAATTGAAATGTTGTTTCTCTCTCTCTTCAGTGGTGTGCACAATATAAAAAAGAGAAAGGAATAAGGCTGGAAAAACAGCAACAGCAGTCTATGTACAGTAATGCTACCCATAGTGCAAATGGTGACAAAAGACAGACCAAGACCTCCCATAGTGCAAATAAAGATAAATGATAAACGATGAAACCCAGCAATCCTATATACAGACTAGAAAAGCACTCGGAGAGCGCAGACCTCCGCCAAGTGCCATAGTTCCCCTGTGGGCATGTTGTCCTGTATTTTTTTTTTTTTCCAAGTGTTCTGACAATTTTTTGGCAGAGTTACATGCACAAAAAAAAAATATTGGAAAAATATTGAAAATGGTCCTATCTGGCAATGTTCCAGACGGTGATCCGGATCACCACCAAAATCTAATCATCTGTAGGATACCCCATTTCTGACAATCTGTGAAAATTTCATGAAAATCCGTCCATAACTTTTTGAGTTATCTTGCTAACAAACAAACAGACAAACCAACGCCGCTGAAAACATAACCTCCTTGGCGGAGGTAATAAAAAGTAGAGCAATAATACTCTATAGTTGCAAGTTCAATGCGGTAGTGTAGGTGCAGACAGTGACAGATAGGACAGCACATGATCAGTATTGCAATGACAGACAACGACAGATATGGCATTTGTGCAAATGGTTGCAGTAAAGTACAGAGACATACAGCAGCAAATGTATTACTGTTGGTGTGCCAGTCTTTCTGTGCCAACAGCTGAGGTAGTTATTGTGCAGGTGAGTGCATTACAGTCCAGGAGGTGGACAGAGTTCAGGGTCCTGATGGCCTGATGAACAAAGCTGTTTAGCAGTCTTGTGGAGCGGGCCCAGAGGCTCCAGTACATTTTCCCCAAGGGCTGGGGGCTGAAGAGGGAGTGCGAGGTGTGGGAGGTGTCGCCTGCAATGTTGATGGCTCTGCGGTTGAGGCGGGTGAGGTAGATGTCCGAGAGGGGAAGCAGCGGAGCACCGATGATCTTGCTGGCTGCTTTCACTGTGCGTTTTAGTGTCTTCCAGCAGGAGGCGGTGCAGCTTCCATACCACACCGGGATGCAGCTGGTGAGGATGCTCTCAATGGTGCCTGGGTAGAATGAGCACATGATGGGGGGTGGGACTCGTGCTCTCCTCAGTTTTTGGAGGAAATGGAGGTGAGTTTGAGCCTTCTTGGCCAGTGATGTGGTGTTGTTGGACCAGGAGAGGTCCTCAGAAATGTGCACCCCCAGGAACTTGGTGCTGCTTACCCTCTCCACAGCTGCACCATCAATGATCAGAAGGGGGTGCTGTGTGTGTCCCCTTCTGAAGTCAACCACAATCTCCTTGGTTTTTCTCATGTTCAGGAAGAGGTATTGTCTTTGCACACTGGACCAGTTGGCTCACCTCATTTCTGTAGTTGGCCTCCTCATTGTATCGTCTGCAAACTTGGTGATGTGGTTGGTGTTGTAGGCTGGCTCATAGTCATGGGTCAGCAGGGTGAAGAGCAGTGGGCTGAGCACGCACCCTTGTGGGGCCCCTGTGCTCAGTGTGATGGTCTGGGAGGTGTTGCTGCCAACCCGCACATTCTGTGGCCTTCCTGTGAGAAAGTCCAGCACCCAGTTACAGAGAGAGGTTTTGAGTCCCAAGTGTCTGAGTTTTTGTATTAGGTGCTGGGGGATGGTTGTGTTGAATGCTGAACTGAAGTCCAAAAACAGCATTCACACGTAGAAGTTCTTTGAGTCCAGGTGGGTGAGGGCTGGATGGAGAGCAGCAGCAGCGATGGCATCTTCTGTGGATCTGTTTGACCTGTATGCAAACTGAGATGGGTCGTGGAAGGGAGGGAGGATGGACTTGATGTTCTGCATGACCAGCCGCTTGAAACACTTCATTATGATGGCGGTCAGTGCTATGGGCCGGTAATCATTGTAGCTGGATGGGATGGGCTTCTTTGGGACTGGTATTATGGTGGCAGTTTTGAAACATGTGGGGACAACAGCTTGAGTCAGGGAGATGTTGAAGATGTCGGCCAGGACATGTGACTTTGCATGTTAATTTCTATTTTTTTTTCCTTAAACTCTACAAACCATATTTAGTCTTTACTGTAAAGCCAACTAACTATCAAGCTCAGCTCTACAATGAAACTAGTTTGGGATCAATAAAGTACATCTATCTATCTATCTAGATATCCAGAAACTGAATTTTGTATAAGCTCTCTTCTTTATTTATTGTTAGGTTCATTGACACAAAGGTTATACATATTCAGATGCAACCTTGCCATTTTAGCTTTTAATTATTTTCTCTTTTTCTGCTGTTTCTGATTTCTACAGTGTTTAAATTCTGCAAATCATCTTGGATTAGCTTTATTTTCACTATTAGTGTAGTGTAAACTCTCTCTGTGTCTGTAACTTTGATTCCAGTTACTCCCTACAGCCCATACTGGGTTCTGACCACAGACTACGACAACATCTCCATCGTGTACTCCTGCACAGACATCTTGCACATATTCCATGTCGACTATGCCTGGATTCTGGCACGGACCCCCTACCTTGGTGCAGAGATGATGAATTTTGCCGTGAAGCTGTTGATGGATGAAAAAATCGACATCACCAGAATGACTCCCATAGATCAGAGCTGCATGATCTGATGGAAACATTTAAGGCTTTTTTATTTTATTTGCACACTCAATCATATTGTTGCAACCTTTTAACCATTTTATATCTATAATCCCTAAAATATTATTTTGATCTTCTGAGATTTTAGTATGAAATGCACTTTTTACTAGTGATATTTGTGAATTTCACTGAAAAGGTAATGCATTCAGTTTAAAAAAAAATTTGCTGAAGGAATTTGTACCAAGCCTTTCAAATACAGAGAAAAATATGATGTATATTTAATGACATTGTGAACCAAAGCATGAACCCCCACTCATGAAATTAAAGCAGTGTAAAACAGGTAATAAACACATGAAGCACTTTCCAACATGTTAACCCTGTTCCTAGAGGTTTTAATGAAATGTCTGTGACATGGTTGGTTAAAATACTTCAGCCTTTAATTATTTCACCAAGATTTTCACCCATTTTAACAGGCTTCTTCAGAACAACTGGTTTCAGTGCATGTTTCTTTAAATCCTCATGAGCCGCAGTTCGCCCCACATTCCCTCTTTTGTCACCAAAAAACATTTGTTTGGGGCAGGACAGGTGCAATTTTGAGGCTAATGTTAATTAGTTAGCTGTTACCTCCAGATGGTAAAGACAGACGGAGTGAACTGACCTAAACAACAGCTTAATGTAATTATGTAAAAGCCAAATAAAGCATAATCTGGGACAGGGGTGTGTGGCATTAATAATCACTAATATATGACCAGTCCCTGACATACAATAAGCACAGAAATAACCCTGAATGATTGAATGGTTAACTCTGCTAATGCTAGGTGGGTACTAGCAGGCTTATGTACCTATTGCAAGCTAAAAACAAATAATAAGGCAGAATGATGAGGGATTAGGACTCTGCAGTGTACTGAATATCTTCGATGTATCAGTACATTTGGCCACACACAATACATGAAATGCCAATATAGTGCACATCGAGTATAATTTGTCATATTAATGTAAGGCAGGACTTCACTGCATGCAGCTTCTGTCCTACTGTGGATTCATAAGAGATTTAATAATGCACCACCCTATTATTGGCCCAGTTTGGGATGAGCTTTTCTCTATTAAGAAAACAAGTTGTACAAATGCATGTAGGGTAATTCCCAACAGCTGGGATTTGGTAATGTCTGACTGATTAGTGTGAGTAGTGGGTGAGGGCTGGATGGAGAGCAGCAGCGATGGCATCTTCTGTGGATCTGTTTGACCTGTATGCAAACTGAGATGGGTCATGGGAGGGAGGGAGGATGGACTTGATGTTCTGCATGACCAGCCGCTCGAAGCACTTCATTATGATGGAGGTCAGTGCTACAGGCCGGTAATCATTGTAGCTGGATGGGACGGGCTTCTTTGGGACTGGTATTATGGTGGCAGTTTTGAAACATGTGGGGACAACAGCTTGAGTCAGGGAGATGTTGAAGATGTCGGCCAAGACATGTGACTTTGCATGTTAATTTCTATTTGTTTTTTCCTTAAACTCCACAAACCATATTTAGTCTTTACTGTAAAGCCAACTAACTATCAAGCTCAGCTCTACAATGAGACTAGTTTGGGATCAATAAAGTACATCTATCTATCTATCTAGATATCTAGATATCCAGAAACTGAATTTTGTATAAGCTCTCTTCTTTATTTATTGTTAGGTTCATTGACACAAAGGTTATACATATTGAGATGCAACCTTGCCATTTTAGCTTTTAATTATTTCCTCTTTTTCTGCTGTTTCTGATTTCTACAGTGTTTAAATTCTGCAAATCATCTTGGATTAGTTTTATTTTCCCTATTAGTGTAGTGTAAACTCTCTCTGTGTCTGTAACTTTGATTCCAGTTACTCCCTAGAGCCCATACTGGGTTCTGACCACAGACTATGACAACATCTCCGTCGTGTACTCCTGCACAGACATCTTGCACATATTTCATGTCGACTATGCCTGGATTCTGGCACGGACCCCCTACCTTGATGCAGAGATGATGGATTTTGCCGTGAAGCTGCTGATGGATGAAAAAATCGACATCACCAGAATGACGCCCACAGATCAGAGCTGCATGATCTGATGGAAACATTTTAGGCCTTTTTATTTTATTTGCACAACTACTCAGTCATATTGTTGCAACCTTTTAACCATTTTATATCTATAATCCCTAAAATATTATGTTAATCTTCTGAGATTTTAGTATGAAATGCACTTTTTACTAGTGATATTTGTGAATTTCACTGAAAAGATAATGCATTCAGTTTAAAAAAAAAAAATCACTGAAGGAATTTGCACCAAGCCTTTTAAATACAGAGAAAAATATGTATATTTATTGACATTGTGAACCAAAGCATGAACCCCCACTCATGAAATTAAAGCAGTGTAAAACAGGTACTAAACACATGAAGCACTTTCCAACATGTTAACCCTGTTCCTAGAGGTTTTAATGAAATGTCTGTGACATGGTTGGTTAAAATACTTCAGCTTTTAATTATTTCACCAAGATTTTCACCCATTTTAACAGGCTTCTTCAGAACAACTGGTTTCAGTGCATGTTTCTTTAAATCCCAGTGAGTGTTTGCCCCACATTCCCTCTTTTGTCACCAAAAAACGGAACGTACAAGGTGCCATCTATGCCGATGACCTAGCCCTCTGGTGCAGTGAGGAAAGCATCGTGACTGCAAACTACAGAGTGCAGCAAGTTCTCCGGCTGATAGAGGCATGGACCAAGTCATGGCTTGTAAGCTTAAATGAGAGGAAGACTACATACACCGTCTTCACCCTGTCCACCCAACCCCAGAAGGTGAAACTGCAGATCAACTCCCATGAGCTCCAGGCTGAATATGCACCCACATACCTCGGGATCACTATGGATCGCAGACTGACTTGGAAGAACCAGCTGCACAAGAACCAGGCAAGAGCAAAGATCAGGATGGCCCTAATGAAGAAACTGTCAGGAACAGACTGGGGTGCAGACCAGGGTGTCCTGAAGAAGCTCTGTGGGGGGAGGATTCGGCCTGTTCTGGAGTATGGCATGGCAGCAACCTCAACAGCTGCCAAAAGCAACACTGAGAAGCTGGACAGACTCCAAAACCAAGCCATGCGAATGATGACAGGAACCATGCGCAGTACCCCTATCAAAGCGCTGGAGACAACAACAGGCCTTGCACCACTGGAAGACAGAAGAAATGTCAAGGTACTGACCCAGGCCACCAAATTCAAAAGACTGGAAAACCATCCCATGAAGGACAGACTGAACAAGCCAACAAAAGGGAGACTTAAAAGATCGAGCTTCATCCACCAGAGCAGGACACTTGAAAGGAGAGACCCAGAACTGATGGACCACATACCCACACCAATACCACCCATAGCATCTGTTCCCTCCTGGAACCGACAGAACTTCCCAGCCATACGCACAGACATATCGGGCATTGGGAAGAAAGGAACACAGTCACACCAAGAGAGGAAGTCGCTGGCCCTGGAGTTCATTCAGTCTGCCTACCCTAAAGAGCAGTGGACTCACGTCTACACAGATGGCTCTGCCATGGAAGCAACCAGGAATGGCGGAGGCAGCGTGTACATCAGGTACGCTGACGAGGAGACCCACATTCTCATTGCGACTGGAAAGTACGCCACCAATTTCAGGGCTGAGGCAGAGGCCCTGAGAACAGCAACGGCCCACATCAGGGAACATCAAGACAAGGCACACAAGCGGGTCGTCATCTTCACTGATGCCCTCTCTGTCTTGGATGCACTTCAGGACCCCCGACGCAAAGAACTGAATGAACTCGCCCTCACTCTGTCTCAACTAGCAACACAGGTGAGCGTATCACTCCAATGGATTCCTGCCCACTGTGGAATCTATGGAAATGAGACGGCTGACAGACTTGCTAAGGAGGGTGGGCAGCAAGACCAGGAAGACAGGCAGGTCTCTTACAGTGAGGAGAAAACCATTATTAAGGCCCTGTCTCACAAGAAGTGGCAGCAGCAACACCCAAACTTCTGCAAGGATGACAACTACTATAGTCTGAGCAGGGCTGACCAAGTCGTTCTGTTCAGACTCCGAACTGGACATAACAGAATGCATGCTCACATGCACCAGAAACTTAAAGTTGGACAATCGGACAGATGCCCATGTGGTACTGCCCAAATGACCAGCGAACACCTCCTCCAAGACTGCCCGGACCACGCTGCACTCAGACGAGCTACGTGGCCTGACCCCACATCGCTGAACCAAAAGCTGCACGGGGACCTCGGGGACCTCCGCAGGACGGCAGCATTCGTCAGGGCAGCTGGTGTGACCATCTAGCGATCGACGAAGAAGAAGAAGAATACCAAAAAACATTTGTTTGGGGCGGGACAGGTGCAATTTTGAGACTAATGTTAATTAGTTAGCTGTTACCTCCAGATGGTAAAGACAGACGGAGTGAACTGACCTAAACAACAGCTTAATGTGATTATGTAAAAGCCAAATAAAGCATAATCGGGGACAGGGGTGTGTGGCATTAATAATCACTAATATATGACCAGTCCCTGACATACAGTAAGCACAGAAATAACCCTGAATGATTGAATGGCTAACTCTGCTAATGCTAGGTGGGTATTAGCAGGCTTATGTGCCTATTGCAAGCTAAAAACAAATAATAAGGCAGAATGATGAGGGATTAGGACTCTGCAGTGTACTGAATATCTTCAATGTATCAGTACATTTGGCCACACACAATACATGAAATGCCAATATAGTGCACATCGAGTATAATTTGTCATATTAATGTAAGGCAGGACTTCACTGCATGCAGCTTCTGTCCTACTGTGGATTCATATATACACACAAGAGATTTAATAACGCACCACCCTATTATTGGCCCAGTTTGGGATGAGCTTTTCTCTATTAAGAAAACAAGTTGTACAAATGCATGTAGGGTAATTCCCAACAGCTGGGATTTGGTAATGCTTGACTGATTAGTGTGAGTAGTGCTGTGTCTCAAAACACAACTTCGGGGGAAAAGTCACAATACCTCAATGTATGGTGCTTACGCTTCTTGGCTTTTTTTTTTGGCTCCTTTTCTTGTTTTTTGGTCACTGATTAAGTTAAGATATTCATTAAAAGGTAATGACAAGCAATATATGAGTGGTTATTTGCATATGACTCAGACTACACAAGTGAATTTACAAATAAATGTAGTGGTATGCTACTAAATCCCTTAAGTGTGTATATGAATAAAATAAAATTAAATATGAATATGAATTTGTGTTTTTGCTGTTAAAAATGTAAATGAAACTAAATTTTAAAGGACATTCAGTACATGGAATACATATTGCGATATACAGTATATTGTGTACCGCGATGTAGAGAAATTTTATCTACTTTTTTGTTTATTTTTTCTACATCACCCAGCCCTACGAGGGCTATATTATCAACTGTGGATTAATGAACAAGGTGGCAACACAGATGTCTAGTGAAGAGAAGAAGATATTAAAAGGGTAACAAAAACAGCTGACCCAGCACTAGCTTACCTAGCGCTGTCAGATCATGTTAAAAATATAACAAAAATAAACTGGAATGACGCGGGATATCCTATAATCAAGTGTGGATTGAACCAGGTGGTAACAGGGGTGTCTAGCGGGGTGATTAGAATTCAAAGAAAATCGTGGTCGCCAAGCTAACTTTGTAGCAGGCTAAGAACCATAGTAGCGCAGTAAGTGTGGGTTTGGAGGTTCATGTTATAACTGGAGCAAAATCAAAACCACTCATTTGGAGAGAGGTACCGAGACAAGGGGCTAACGGCCAGGGGTGTCCAATCATGTGCCAAGGAGGGCCAAGACCTTGCAGGTTTTACCTCCGACCAGTGTCTTCAACAACAGATTCCACTGAACTTCTTCCCACTGATTACTGATAAGTGAAAACACCTGCTGAAGATGCATGAGCCATGTCCAGTCATGATCCATGGCACATGACTGGACACCCCTGGGCTAACCCGATAAGTGACAGGGTTGTGGTTTTTCAGAGTTTTCCCATAAGTAGCCACTCCAGGTATCTAAATAGATGCTCAAAAGCAGTGAAAACATGAAATTTTCTTCCTATGTCCCCTTTAAAGCATTTTAGAATCCTTGATAAATATAGTGTTTAAACTGCTTTGAGCTTTACATTTTTTAAAACCTGACCACCTTAGCTATGGCTTTCTTTTTTCCAGTATTTTTGGTGATGGAGAAACTATTTCTATGTAAATTAAAGATGCATTTATGAAACAAAATTTGGTCTTTTTGCATTACAGTGGTCATCATTCTGTTGAGTGCAGGGACTCAACTTTTTCAGCACAAAAATAAAATGAAGTTTCACTGGGAAGAAAGTTTCATAAGAGTGAAAAAATCATAAAGAAACCAAGGAGAGAAAACCATATGTACAAAATAAGATCAAAAAGTAAAGACAAAAATTACCAAGTTTTGCATAAAATATACAAAGGGGGAAATGTTTAGAGTAAAAAAATAACAAAAAAAATGGCAGAAAAGAACTAATACTGTAGGTTATATACTTTAAGCCTACAAGTACACAACTATTCTTTGTCTAAATAAGACCCGTATTAGACAGACTTACTGTAATACAGCCCAGTTGTTAACAGTTACTTTGGGGCAAAATTTAGGTTTTAATCTTATCTGTTTTCTGGTTTTAATCTCAGAATTCAGATTTTGTTTCCCAACCAGAATTCTGAAAAAGAAATGACACCCCCATTTTTTTTTCCAGTAGCCCTAATGCTCTTCTGTACATGCTCCATCCAAAAACTAAAATAATGTATTTATTTGTTTTAGATCAGGTGTGTTTAAAAAAAAAAAAGTAAAGTGGGAAATAAAACCATCATGGAGAAATTTACAGCAGCTGGAAATATGAGGAGGAATGTTCGTGAGTAAAGTATTTCTGGGCTTGGGTTGGTTGGGGTGCGTGCGTGCGTGTGCGTGCGTGCTCTCTTCCTCCTCTGAGCCCCTCTCACCACCACAGACCACACAGCAAACCTGCCGATCAACAGCAGCATCTACCTGCTCAGCTTCAATAAAGTTATCCCCAGGTAATTTTGTGCAAGTTCTGATTTAATATTTCAAAATCATTTTTAAAGTTTGCTGTGATGTCATAACCACTGTGCAGTATTCAGTATGTGTATTGTTTCTGGATTAGGGAATATTTTGTTAATGCATGGGTAAAAGAACTTTAGTTGTGTGAATTTTTGCTGCACCAGGAGAAGAAAATGAAGCTGCTGCTGTGGCTCGGACTTCTTCTCTGCCTCTTTGCCTGTCATCTTAGTGGTGAGTTTATTTTCTTCTCTCAATAATATCACCTGTAAGAGTCAATATGCTGCAATTCAAGTTTGGATTAGTGCAAACATCTCTGGATTAGTTCTTTAAAACATGTTTGATGCATGTGGACAGAGAAATGCTATGTGAGAAGACAGCTTTGCACCTATAGGAGAACATTTGTGTACAAAGAGGACTCTGTGAGTGCTCATCATGAATTCCTTCTGGTTCGTGCCTGTGTGTGTTGAGTCAACAATAATATTTGCGGAGTGAGCAGGTATCCTTGCAGTCGCCTGGGAAAAAGTGCACCCCCAGAACTGAATCCCGTCTTTGTGCTTGGAAAACCAAGGAATGTTTGGAATTTTAACTCTTTTTTCCCCTCCTATCTCTCTTCCTCACAGAAGCCAGAGTTATCCCAGAAGGAGGTAATGCTGCAGTCTTTTTTTAGACATCTTAATATATGCAAAAGGCTTCATGTATGTGACACATCTCTGGATCAAATGTTACCCTTGGACAGACATTTATTCCTTGTTTACATTCTTTTAAACTTACTGAAGAGAATCTTGATATTACGAAACTTATGTATAGTAAACTTTCACCTTTTCAGTGCTTTTCTCATCTATTTGGGTATGTGGAGTGACTACCAATGGAAAAACTCTGAAAAAACACAGCCCTGTTACTTTTTAGGATGGACCTTTGTCTGACTACATCTCTCTCTCTAAAGGAGCAGTTCAGATTCTGCTCCAGCTGTTCAGTGAGAACTGGAGATCACTGGAATGATACCAGCCTCCCAATTTGATCTCCACCAATTTAAATGAAGCTGGGAGGATCCCCAGGAACATCCAAACTCACACCAACAGTGCCGCTATGCAGTTAGCTTAGGGACCATGGTTTTTATAGCTATTTTCTTTAAATTTTAGTCACCCCAGGCATCCCTATTCCCGCTTGTGTCATTCTGGCCTATTTTGTTATATTTTGGGCATAACAGGACAGCACAATGCCTAGGTCTCCTTGGCAGCGAGAAAAAGCGATTAATTAACCCACCATAGCATTAGCACAGTTAGCCATTCTCTCATTCTGTGTTGTTTCTGTGCTTATTGTACCACAGAAACCAGACATATTTTTCATTGCCACTCACATCACACACCCTTGTCCCAAATAATGTTTTATTTGACCCATTACATTCTTCACATTTGGCCAATTTGTATTCATTATCTTAATATAGGGTAGTGGTGGCCTAATGGTTAGGGGTGTGGATAGAGTTGCTAGCTGTCCCGTTTTAACCGGGATGTCCCCATTTATTGGGCTAAATACAGACGTGGACAAAATTGTTGGTACCCCTCTGTTAATGAAAGAAAAACCCACAATGGTCACAGAAATAACTTGAAACTGACAAAAGTGGTAATAAATAAAAATTCTATGAAAATTAACCAATGAAAATCAGACAATGCTTTTGAATTGTGGTTCAACAGAATCATTTTAAAAAACAAACTCATGAAACAGGCCTGGACAAAAATGATGGTACCCCTAGAAAAGATTGAAAATAATGTGATCATAGGGACATGTTCAACCAAGATGTGTCCTCTAATTAACATCACAGGTGTCTACAAACTTGTAATCAGTCAGTCGGCCTATTTAAAGGGTGACAAGTAGTCACTGTGCTTTTTGTTGACATGGTGTGTACCACACTAAACATGGAGCAGAGGAAGCAAAGGAGAGAGTTGTCTCAGGAGATTAGAAAGAAAATTATAGACAAGCATGTTAAAGGTAAAGGCTATAAGACCATCTCCAAGCAACTTGATGTTCCTGTGACTACAGTTGCACATATTATTCAGAAATTTAAGATCCACGGGACTGTAGCCAACCTCCCTGGACGTGGCCGCAGGAGGAGATGGATAATACGAATGGTAACAAAAGAGCCCAGAACAACCTCTAAACACATTCATGGTGAACTCCAAGGTCAAGGTACATCAGTGTCAGATCGCACCATCCGTCGTTGTTTGAGCCAAAGTGGACTTCATGGGAGACGACCAAGGAGGACGCCACTGTTGAAAACAAATCATAAAAAAGCCAGACTGGAATTTGCCAAACTGCATGTTGACAAGCCATAAAGCTTCTGGGAGAATGTCTTATGGACAGACGAGACAAAACTGCAACTTTTTGGCAAGGCACATCAGCTCTATATTCACAGATGCAACTAGAAAAGCACTTGGAGAGCGCAGACCTCCGCCAAGTGCCACAGTTCCCCCCATACAGTGTTTGTGTGTACGTTTTCAGATTCCTTGACCATGAAAACATATGACTAGCAATTGGATTGACAATGATAGGATTAGTGGTTCAGTAGTTATTCACGAAAATGGCATTTTCCGTAATGGCGGTTTTCTTCTGGACGGTGATCCGGATCACCACCAAAATGTAATCATCTGTAGGATACCCCATTTCTGACAATCTTTGAAAATTTCATGAAAATCCGTCCATAACTTTTTGAGTTATCTTGCTAACAATCAAACAAACAGACAGACAGACAGACAAACCAACGCCGATGAAAACATAACCTCCTTGGTGGAGGTAAAAATGAAGCATGCCAAGAAAAGAACACTGTCCCTACTGTGAAACATGGAGGAGGTTCTGTTATGTTCTGGGGCTGCTTTGCTGCATCTGGCACAGGGTGTCTTGAATCTGTGCAGGGTACAATGAAATCTCAAGACTATCAAGGTATTCTAGAGAGAAATGTGCTGCGCAGTGTCAGACAGCTTGGTCTCAGTCGCAGGTCATGGGTCTTGCAACAGGATAATGACCCAAAACACACAACTAAAAACACCCAAGAATGGCTAAGAGCGAAACATTGGACTGTTCTAAAGTGGCCTTCTATGAGCCCTGATCTAAATCCTATTGAACATCTGTGGAAGGAGCTGAAACATGCTGTCTGGAGAAGGCACCCTTCAAACCTGAGACAACTGGAGCAGTTTGCTCATGAGGAGTGGGCCAAAATACCTGCTGAGAGGTGCAGAAATCTCATTGACAGTTACAGAAATCGCTTGATTGCAGTGATTGCCTCAAAAGGTTGTGCAAAAAAATATTAAGTTAAGGGTACCATCATTTTTGTCCAGGCCTGTTTCATGAGTTTGTTTTTTAAAATAATTCTGTTGAACCACAATTCAAAAACATTGTCTGATTTTCATTGGTTAATTTTCATAGAATTTTTATTTATTACCACTTTTGTCAGAATCAAGTTATTTCTGTGACCACTGTGGGTTTTTCTTTCATTAACAGAAGGGTACCAACAATTTTGTCCACGTCTGTATGTTTGTCCCAAGTAGGATGTGTCTTGTCCCGTCTGTTTAAGGCCGCCTTAATGAACGGGCTAGGCTGGGCTGAATCCCAGGGGCCTACAACACTTGGGGCCTATCATGAGCTAATGAAAAAGATTACACTGTTGTTAATTGGTCAGATTCTATGTCCATCGCTTGATATCCATTGTGGCTGCTGAATGGTTTAATTTACAAGTGCCCCATGTGGGTACCACGCAACAATAGCCTATCAGAGGAACTGTTTTAGCATGTGACTATGCAAGCGCTAGTGAGAGGTAAGAAGTAATCAGCTTGGTCGAAATGTCCGGAAAAAAGTTTGAAAGTGGCGCTCATAAAGTTATTGAGAGGAAAAGAGCTCAGGGAAAATAAATTGCTCAAAAAATCCCGAAGCGTAAAGGATTTTTCTAAGCTGGAGCATTGAGTGGAGGAGGCTGCTAATTACTGCACCCAGGACACAGGTTGTGCAGGTTTTCCATTTCTGCTGTTGTGCTTGTTTGAATCAGGAATACTCTACTGGTGTAATTTTATGCCGAAGGCAGTATCTGTCACACTGTAAAAAGGGAAATCTCGGTGAGATAAAATATCCTAAATCAAGGCTTTACGCTTGTTTTTCTCTCACAAGATAATTTTGACAAGACAAGAATTTCTTTTTATTGTGCAGTTTTCTGTAAGATTTTACTTGCTTTACAATAGTTTTTACTTGTTTTAAACAATTTAATCTTACTGTGTTGGCAGCTTTTTTTTTTCTAATTTTAACTAGAATTATCTATTGCCAGAACTTTTTTTTTGTTTATTTTAAGTAAAATTATCTTCCAACAGAGCAAGAAAATTTGACTTATCAAATTGCATAAAACAAGTTAAAACTGTTGGAAAGCATGTAAAATTTTCTTGCACATGAACTGCACAGCAAGAATAAATATGTTCTCAGACAAAAAAACAAGCATAAACAGCCTTAATTTATTTCATTTTACTTATATTTGACTTTTTGCAGTGTAGTTGTGTTTTCTAGCTCAAAGCTGCATTATTTGTCAAAGAGAAACAAAAATGAAGCTGTAGTGGCTCCAGAGGTAGAGCAGGTCACCCAATAACAGGAGGGTTGCTGTTGTGTCCTTGGGCAAGACACTTTATCCACCTTGCCACCAGTGTGTTCATGGTTCATGACACTGATGTATGAATGTGAATAAATGTTCAGTGGTGGTTGGAGAACCTGTTGGCATGGATTGGCAGCCGCGTTTCCGTCAGTCTGCCCCAGGACACTGTGGTTACAGAGGTAGCTTACCACTATCATTGCTGTGGAGTGAATGAATAATGGACTCATTGTAAAGTGTCTTTGGGTGTCATGAAAAGTGCTATATAAATGCAATCCATTATTAAAAACATAGCT